>CAUYQU010099566.1:0-32136 GCA_963574635.1 Cheracebus regulus
GGAATCTCCCGGTCTGTGGGCAACAAAAATTCGTCGGAAAGTGCGGTGTCCACTCGTTCTGTGCGCTTTCACTGGGAGCTACATTCCTGAGCTGTTGCTAATCGGCCATCTTGGATCTCTCTCCAGAATGCTATTTCTTAAAATTTTTCATCAAAATGCTCCTAACAGCAGAGGAGGGTAAACTCATACTACTAAGAATATAAAGACTTGCCTCAATCAATGGGCTGGAGTTTGATCAAATTTTCATTTTATACCATTATGTATCTTATTATTTGAAAATGATTTAGCTTACCTACCAGTAAATAAAATTAATAGTCCAAGAAAATGTACCATGTTTTATCCTGGTAGTTTGCAGATCTCCAATTCACTTTCCCCAGGTTTACTCACAACTCAATTTGAGAAGCATTTACAGGATAAATATGAAAATAAATGTCTATAATTGTGTATAAGAGTGTAGGCTCACAAGGGTCAAGGCTGTACTGTAGACAAAGCTTCAGTTCCCTATTTCCATATTTCCTTATGACCCCAATGAGCTCATAATGAGATACCATAGACTTCTATCTTCTTAAGTGGGAACTGAAAGAAGATGTCATAGTGAAAAGCAGTTTGATTTCTTCTGAGATTTAAGTATATTTTACAGGCATTTTAAATTCCTGAAACAAAGATCTTTCTTTCTTTTATGGCCCATAAGTAGTAAAACAAAAAAGTTTTATAGCAGTTGAATAAAAAGTCCTTATGTACCTGCAATGATACATGTTTAGGTTAATGATTCTGCAAGGAGTCAGGTAAAGAGCAGAGAAACCTACTGGAATCTTGGAGACAGCTAGCTTTTCAACTGTATGTGGTACCAACTCACTCTCCAAATTGCCTCCCTGCACAATACATCTTCCCTGCAACAAAGTCAGTTTCACTAATTACACAGAATAACCATTACAAGCAAGAGTATACCTTCTGTCTCAGGTATGTTGAAATAGAAAAAATACTTAGAACTGCTGGAGGCTAAAGGTAGCTACTGAGTCTTTCTGTCCACTATAAAAGTGGATAGAGAGGTAGGTAGGTAATGAGTATCAGGAGTTTTTTTAAAGAGCTAAACTGAGGTTCAGAAGTTAAAGTTAATTCACAAAGTTCAGAGAGCTAAAAAGAACAGAAGTGGATCAGACTCAGAGTCCAATATCCTTCCTTCTCTCTCAGATCACCAAAACAGAGAAATCAAGATTTTTTGCAGCATAAGAGATAAAAAATAGCAATATGTATTTGTTTGAAGTTCATATTAATATAATTATCAAAGACTGAAAATACTACTGTAAAAAGACTTAACAGAAGCATATCTATAGCCTAATAGGTAAATTATACCTATATATTTCTAATCACATTATTGCTTAATACCAGTTTATAAATCAGTCAACCTGACGTCAGTCATTATTAAGGATACAAGTTTGTTAGAATACTTAGATGATTTCAATAGACATCTTAGTAGTTTTGTAAAGGTTAAAATATTAGTTTTAAAGGAAAGATTGAAAGTATAATTTCATTTGTGCTCTGCTTGCTAAAGATTTTCCTTCTGACCTGAGTGAGCTTTTTGAATAAACAGTTTAATAGCTAAGAGATAACATAAAAAGGCACCTGAAATCAATCTGACTTCTTATAACTGTCTAATCTCTAAAACAAAATCAAAACAAAGAGCTTTGAATATTGAATTAAAACCTGTCAATTTTAATGAAGAACAAAAATACACAACCATCAAAATGGAAATCCTTTAAGTGATGCTTGTTTTTAAAGTGAAGCATTAGCTGGTCTCTCAATATTTAAGCTTTACAATGAACTACTACTAGTTCCCCCAGTGGTTCCATGCTCTCCTGCCTTTCTTTTCACATGCTGCACCCAGTGACAGAAAATTCTTCCACCACATCCCTCCTTGGTTGACTCCTATTCATAATTTAAGTCTCAGTGTAAAAATAATTTCTTCCAAAAGAACCCAAAATACAAATTAGCTATTTGCTTCAGGGTAGTCTTAACTTACCCATACCATTACATTAGCACAACGTATTTTTATTGCTTATTCAGTTGTCTACCTTTCCCCCTTGACTGCCCTTTACAGGGAAGAGACTGTGTCTCTCCATGTAGTCCAGCATAGGTATTTAGCAAATAGCAAATACTTTAATTGAATAACTTTTGGTTTAAGGCTGCCTCCACGTAAACCTTAAGGATGTCAAATAAAACTCTTTGACTAGAATCTTTTGGAAATGAGCCATCCTGTTTAGATAAGTGAATACACCAAATGGTCATCTACCTAAACATGTATTTAAACTAGGCACCTCACCTCCAGGGGGGCATCAAACTTCATCATATCTATAAATTATTTTTTTTACTAGTCATTATTTTCATTTACAAATAAAATTTTCCAATTACATTTATCATATTAAGAATTCAGTTTAACTTACGTGTTTATTAATATAGTGGGAAAAAGACAAGAGAAAGAATGACAAAACAGCCTACGCAGTTTAACTGTAAAGGTGAATAATTTTTAGTTTTTACGAGGAAAAAGATTGAAGTGGGGAACTGAATGTAAATGGGGTTCTCTATCACTAGATCATTTATTCATTGAATTATCACAAGGAATCCATGTGGAAGAATCGAGTCTACACTGTGTAGTTAGTCCAGGTTTAGGAAACATCTTGTGGTATAAAAAAGTAAATTAATCATTTCATCATCAACCTTAGGACATGTAAACTATTAGGAATAGACATGGCATGTACAGGTGGTGGGAAACATTTTGATTACTTTTTACTGGAAGCATCATCTTTAGTATTTTTCTTCACTTAGCCATTTTACTTGCTACAAAGGATATAGTTTCTTCATATAAAAACATAAAATAATGCAGAAGAAAAATAGACATCAACCTATAATAAGGTATGATGTAGCTATGAAATGATCTATGTATATACTAATTCCTGCACTGGTGGACAGACTTGAAGAAGAATTACTAAATTCTATCTGCAGGGACATCATGTGAAGTGTGTATGAACAATAATAATTTTACAGTAATGGTGACAAAGGAAGTATCCCAAGATTCTTTGCACAACTCAATAACAACAGACATACTTGATTTATGACTAACTAAAGGAATAATGTCAAGAAGCTTATTAGAATTCATAGTTCCTCTAATTCTTGGAAATATGTTCAATAGTTTCTTTAAAGGGTACATATATAATGTAAATAAGCTAACAGAAATCGATGGCAGCCACCCTCTTCATAAAAACAAAAAATATTCTAAGCTTAAAAGAAACTTCTTTTCAGATATAAGATTGGTACCTAAATTATTAAAATTATTTAATTCCTAGATATTCCAGGCAGTTTCTATCCCTCTAATCATCGTTCTGCTAGGTAAGGTGGTCAGCATGAGTTTATTGATAAGGACATAGGTTGGGGGTATGTAGAAGTGAATGTGCTAACCAGAGTCCTGGCATTTATAAGTTGTATGACCCTGGGTAAACCATTTAGCTTTTACTAGCCCTTTGATTTCAGATGAATAAAGAAAGGATGATTTCTACATCCTCTTAAGTTGTAACATTAAGAAATTCTGAATGTTTGAAATTCAAGCCATTTTATATTTTCATGACCTGTGGTTGCCACTATGGACCTCAAAATATACAAGTAAGGATTAAAAATCAAACAAACTAAATAACCATTTGTAGCACACAGGCAGGACTAAACTATATATTAAACCTGATAAATCTGGTAACCTTTCACTTTTCTGACTACCACTCAAAAAGTTGTCTCCCACCAGAACCAGAGAAGCATAGTTTGGCCCTGGCTATATATTTCTACAATCAAATTAGTTTAAATTGAACTAAGTCCATGAAATAAAAAAAGTTAGTTGTATTGGGGCTGGTAGAGTTACTTCTTCTGAATGACAAATTTAGTATCTTCCTAACCTTTATAACTAATCTGTTGGCACTAGTTATGAAAAGAACAGACCAGATCAGCGGAAGATATAACCTTAAAACTAAAAGCTTAACTAACTTCTAGAGAAAGAGGTTCACCTTAAAATTTGAAGTGAGTTAAAAATAAAAAAATATGTTGATATTTAAAATATGGCTTCTGAATCACCCTACAGAAGACAAAAATCACAAGATAATACTTTTAATCCATATAGGACCTTTTGCAGAGCAACTCAAAGTATCTTATTGAAAGTACTCAATTGAATTTCATGATACTTCTGCAAAGAGTCAGATACTATCTATATTTTTTTTTCAAAGGAGGCAAAAGAAATGAAGGAACCAAGGTTACTTTGCCGATGTCATAGCTCCATATTTCATATCTAGTGTTGTAGCTTGTGGAAAAAAGATGCTTAGCCCCATGATAAATGACACTAATTGAAATGCCTCAGGTTTTTAAAAATGTTGGACTTCCCACAAGATGTGAATGCACAAAATGTGTACTGTCTTGCTTAGCATTTATCCTGATCACTTAATTCAGTATCTGCCACACTGTAGGCACTCATTATATATTTGTTTAATGAATAAAGGCTATTCATAGTAGCTAAAAATTACTAGATATGAGTTCATATACCAGACACTAAGTGCATTACATATATTACTTCATTTAATCTACCAACAATTCAATAAAGTAAGTTATTACTCTTCATTTTACTGTTAAGGAAACTAAGACCTAGGTTAAGTAACTTGTCCAAGATTACAAAACAAGCCACAATTTTAACAAGATAGCCCAACTTTACTTCTTATTTAAAGATCATGATTGTAGAAAGAAAAGCACTAGGCTAGCAGTAAGAAACTCTTTTCTGTATTTTACTCCATCACCACTTCCTTGGAGAGGAAGTAAATTTCTTACTGATCTTTCTATCTGCTTGTAATACCTAATATAGTACCTTAGTCACATTACTATTCATTAAATGTTCCCTGAATACAATTAAAAACACATAAACAAATTAGGTTTCATTGTCCTCAACTGTAAAATGAAGATGAAGTTATCAGCAAGGTCCACCTCAGTGGTTCTCAAAGCATCATGGGCCCTACACCTAAAACTTTTGTCATAAATTAAAACTCTCAGGCTGCATCCCAGACCTTCCTTATCAGAAAACGGTGTTTTATGAAGTCTTCCAGGTGATTCTCATGCATCCTAATGATTATCCAGTTTGCAAGTCACTGAATTACTTTATATGATGATTATTTCATATTAAAATGAGTTCAATAATGTGAAAGTATCCTACAGAGTGAAAGACATAGCATTATTATTAAAAGATTAAATTATGCTCCCTGAAAAAAACTCAGCAATGTTGTTAAATTCACATAAAACCAAGCATCAGAAATGAATTACATAATAAAATACTTTAAAAATAAAATACTGTTCTTCTAGATTTTATCTGGAAAATGTATAGTATTCATGGATCCAGAGGAAAAGACGAGTATGTTCCATGAAGGTCTACCTAGAAATCTAATAATCTGGTAATGAAGTGAATCATCCCAGAGAGCTCACATGCTGCACAGGTTCCTTACCTGACCAGTGTCCAGTGGAGATGCCAGATCTGTCTGTGCATGTCTCACTTACAGGCCTAAACACAGTCTCCCATCCACCAGTAGCATAACGCCAATTCTGAGATTCCAAGATGAGTGTTCGCTGGGTGCCATATGCAATCATGAAGCAGTAGACCACATGATGGAGTTGACAGCCATAGCCACAGCCTTTGTTGATATTACACACCAGCTTCTTGGCTTTGCTGCAGTCCTTGGGATTCTGTTAGGCAGAAAGAGAAAGTAAAGATAAGCTATATAGAGAGGTCAACCTCTCTCTTTCTTTTAGCTATTAGTTTCAGTGGTACATGTACAGGTTTGTTTTATAAATTGTGTGCTGTGGGGGTTTAGTATACACCCCAAGTAATAAGCATAGTAACCGATGTGCAGTTTTTTGATCTTTACCCTCCTCCCACCTTTCACCCTCAAGTAGGCCCTGGTGTCTATTACTCTCTTACTTGCGTCCATATGTGCTCAATGTTTAGTTCCCACTTATATGCTACTGCAAAGGACATGGTCTCATTCTTTTTTATGGCTACATACTATTCCATGATATATATGTACATTTTCTTTTTCCAGTCTACCACTGATGGGCAACTAGGTTGATTCCATGTCTTTGCTATTGTAAATAGTGCTGTGGTGAACATATGAGTGCATGTGTCTTTATAGCAGAATGATTTATATTCCTTTGGTTATATACCCAATACTGGGATTGCTGGGTCAAATAGTAGCTCTCTTTTAAGTTCTTTGAGAAATTGCTGAACTACTTTACGGTGGTTGAACTAATTTACATTTCCACTGGCAATGTATAAATGCTCCCTTTTTTCTGCAGCCTCACCATCCTGCTATTTTTTGACTTTATAATAACAACATTCTGACTGTTATCTTATTCTGATGGCATGTCGCTGTGGTTTTGATTTGCATTTCTTTAATGATTAGTGATGTTTCATACTGTTGACTGTGTATATGTCTTTTGAAAAGAGTCCCTCATGTCCTTTGCCTTTTTAATAAGGTTGCTTTTTGCTTGTTAATTTGTTTAAGTTCCTTATAGCTTCTGGATATTAGATCTTTCATGGCTTGCAAATATTTTCTCCCATTCTGTTGGTTGTCTATTTGCTCTGTTGATAGTTTCTTTCACTGCGCAGTAGCTCTTGAGTGAGATTCTAGTTGTCAATTTTTGTTTGTGTTGCAACTGCTTTTGGCGTCTTCATCATGCAATCTTTTTCAGGGCCTATGTCCTATGGTATTTCCTAGGTTTTCTTCTAGGGTTTTTATGGTTTTAGGTTTTATATTTAAGTCTTTTATCCATCTTGATTTAATTTTTATATACAGGGAAAGGAAGGGGTCCAGTTTCAATCTTCTACATATAGCTAGCCAGTTATCCCAGCATAATTTATTAACTAGGGACTCGTTCCCCCTAGTTTGTTTTTGTCAGCTTTGTCAAAGATTAGAAAGTTGTAGGTGTATGACTATTTCTGGACTCTCCATTCTGTACCACTGGTCTATGTGTCTGTTTTTGTACCAGTACCATGCTGTTTGGTATGGTGGTACATGGTACTGGTTCTATGGTGTTTGGTACCCATACCGTGGTTAGTGTAGCCTTGTAGTATAGTTTGAATTTGGGTAATGCAATGCCTCCACCTTTGTTCTTTTTGCTTAGGATTGCTTTGGTTATTCAGGCTCTTTTCTGATTCCATATGAATTTTAAATCAGTTTTTTCTCTAATTCTGTGAAGAATGTCATCATTGGTAGTTTGATATCAGGGAATAGCACTGAATCTGTAAATTGCTTTGGGCAATATGGCCATTTTAACGATATTGATTCTTCCTACCCATGAGCCTGGAGTGTTTTTCCATTTGTTTGTGTCATCTCTGATTTCTTTCAGCAGTGTTTTATAATTCTCCTTGTAGAGATTTTGTACCCCCCTAGATAGCAGTATTCTTAGGTATTTTATTCTTTTTGTGGCAATTGTGACTAGGATTGCATTCCTGATCGAGCTCTTCCCTTGGACATTATTGATGTATAGAAATGCTACTGATTTTTGTACATCGATTTTGTAGCATGAAACTTTGCTGAAGTTGTTTGTCAGATCTAGGAGCTTTTGGGTAGGGACTATGGGATTTTCTACGTGTAGGATCATCTTGCCCAAAAAGAGAGGTAGTTTGACTTCCTTCTTATTTGGATGCCTTTTAGCTTTTTGATATGCTGATGGATTTGGCTTGCTATTATTTTGTCGAAGATTTTTGCATCTGTGTTCATCAAGGATATTGGCCTGATGTTTTCTTTTTTTTCTTGTGTTTTGGCAGGTTTTGGTATCAGAATGATGTTGCCCTCACAGAATGAGTTAGGAAGGAGTCTCTCCTCAATTTTTTGGAATTGTTTCAGTAGGAATGGTCTTCTTGTATGTATGGTAGAATTTGGCTGTCTGGTCCTGGGCCTTTTCTGGATGGCAGGCTTTTTATTACTGACTCAATTTCAGAACTTGTTATTGGTCTGTTCAGGGTATGAATTTCTTCCTGGTTCAGTCTTAGGAGGTTGCATGTTTTCAGAAATTTATCTGTTTCTTGTAGGTTTTCTAATTCGTGTTCACAGAGGTGTTCATACTAGTCTCTGATGGCATTTTTGTATTTCTCTGGGGTTGGTGGTGATGTCCCCTTAACTTCTCTTTATAGGTGACAAGTATCAAAAATCATAAAATAGGCCAGGACTGATCTAGCATGTTTCTTATTTAGGAAAGAATCCTGCCGGATTGGATTTCAATGAATCCAGTGAAAACTGTATGTACATATTTAAGGAGATTGCGGTGAAAAGAAAGTTACTTGGAAAAATCTCTAAACAAATGTGAAATTGGGCAGTTACATTTTAAAAAATCTTTTAATTTTTTTTTAACATAGCCTTTTCCTTTTTTAAAAATTTTAAGTTCAAGGGTACATGCGTAGGTTTGTATACAGGTAAATCTGTGGGTTTGTTGTACAGACTATTTTGTCACCCAGGTGTTAAGTCTAGCACTCATTAGTTATTTTTCCTGATCTGCTCCCTTCTCCGACTCTGTACCCTCTGATAGGCCCCCAGTGTCTGTTGTTCCCTTCTATGTGTTCATGTGTTCTCATCATTTAGCTCTCACTTGTAAGTGACAAAATGTGGTATTTGGTTTTCTATTTCTGTGTTAGTTTGCTAATGGCCTCCAGCTCCATCCATGTCCCCGCAAAGGACACAATCTCATTCTTTTTTGCGGTTGCATAGTATTTCATGGTATATATGTACCACATTTTCTTTATCCAGTCTACCACTGATGGGCATTTAGGTTGATTCCATGTCTTTGCTTCTGTGAATACGGCTGCAGTGAACACAGGTGTGCATGTATCTTTATGGTAGAACGATTTATATTCCTTTGCGTATATCTCCAATAATAGGATTGCTGGGTCAAATGGTATTTCTGTTTTTAATTCGTCAAGTAATTTCCACACTGCTTTCTACAATGGCTGAACTAATAATTTACACTCCCACCAGCAGTGTATAAGTTCTTTCTTTCACTTCTTTATTACTCAGTCTTTCACTTCTTTCACTTCTTCATCACTCAGAATATGCAAATGCAATCATCTCTGAATTCAAAGTTACATACATTGATATCTTTAGGAAAAAAGTAAAACAGTTCATTTATTCCAAGAGCATTTCAGCATTCTGAGCTTATCTTCTATGATGAAACTCAAATTCTCTTAAAAGAAAAACTTTCTCTATTAATTCCACCTATCTCCACAATTTTATATATTACAACAAAATCTACTTTTTCATTATGAAGTTAAAGCCACCACGTAAACAGATATCTGAATTCAACAATTAGAAAATATCAGGCATG
Source organism: Cheracebus regulus (assembly GCA_963574635.1). Taxonomy (NCBI): domain Eukaryota; kingdom Metazoa; phylum Chordata; class Mammalia; order Primates; family Pitheciidae; genus Cheracebus; species Cheracebus regulus. The sequence goes on from CAUYQU010099566.1 coordinate 9,388, forward strand.
GAACATTTTTTAAAAATCACGCTTGATGATAGCTATCAGCCATTTTCACAACTGAATGTAGAACATGCTCTACACTGGCTCACTTGAGAAGTAATATGCCACTTTTTAATTGGGAGATCCAGACAGCAAATGTTTAGCTAACATGAGAATTTCTTTTTTTTCCATTCTAAAGTTCAACTCTGCTTTAATTTGGACAAGCTATTGCTAAATTATTCCTAAGGCGTCTTAGTTCTTCATATAACAAAATTAGTCTGAGAAGTTTTCCCAGCTGTTCTGTCTACAAGAAAGAGGATGGGTGACTCTAAGAACAGAATCTTTTATCCTACATAGAAAGAGGCAATGTAAACCAGTTCTCAATTTATATGAGCCTTAAATAAGGCAGTCACCAAACACTAAATCTAAAACTATTTTCCAGGGATATCATCTGTCCTGTCAAGCAGGGAGCCCTAGAAACAAAAGCTGCAGTCTATAAAATGATTCCAAATGAAAAACTGAGAAGGGTAAATACAAGTTACCTCCAGAATAGGTACCTTTCATATTCAAATACATCACAGCAAGCTGGTCTTTTTTTTTTTTTTTTTTTTTTTTTAGTGCAAAGCAGAATGCATACCATCAAGAGCCTTAGGAAGAGTTAAGAGCCTTTACGAATCAGAGAATCCTGATAAAATTCAGCAAGATTTGGTCAATATTGCTTCCACAATCAAGTAGTAGAGTTACTGATTCTTTGAGACTGTGAACTCATGGCAGACTCCTAAAGCAATAAGCATTCTCACACTTGTTGCTATAGCCACAAAAGATCTGAGAGGAACCATGGAGTGTGGTATCATGTGGGAATGGGAGATCTACATCATTTAATTTCTGTACAATATTAAATAAGAATCTGGGGACTAAATAATGTCCTCAAACTGATCCAAAGCTTTATTACTGACTCAGTTTACCAAAAGAATGGACAAATAACATTGACATTTTTCAGATTTTCATGAGAAATAGAGCACTTGACTATCACTAAAATTCATATGAATGAAATAGAAAATGTCCCATATATCTTCTTCAATAGACCTTTTCTTTTAGAACAGTTTTTAGGTGTACTGAGTTACTGCAAAGACATTACAGAGAATTCCCATATATCTCACACCCAGTTTCCCCTACTATTACATCTTACCTTAGTCTTTTTAAATTTTTTTAAGGAAAAAAAGAGTGAAGGAACATAATAATTTAAACATCTGACCTTTAGTTTGGAAACTATGGATTTGCTATTTAAAAGAAAACTCTCATCTGCATGTAAGAAAGTTTATTCACTGTGTTAAGAGTTTGATTAGAACCTAATGCTTTGAGCAGAAGAGCTGGGACCTAAAGGGGCAATCTGTAAAAGTGGCTGAAATCATGATGCTTAGTATACCTCAAATCAAGCTAAATATAGACTATATTAGTACTTTTTTGTTTAGGTCATAGGGGACACGAAGAAAGGGGAAAACCCATTATGCTTGATTCTGAAATGAGAAAGGCATATACACATAAGGTAATCAATTGAAGACTTGAGGGTAATAAGAGAAAATCAATGACTGTACTGAAAACAGTAAATGAAACACTGAAATGGCTCAGAGTCACAGTCCAATTTTTTTGCCCAAATAATACTTAAAACTCTAGAAAATTCAAAATAACTTGATCATGAAAGTTCTAGAAAAAGGCAGAAGACACTAAGGAATAGAAAAGGCATTTATGTTCGTAACACAAGATTAGGTTTATCAGAGCACATATCTAGAAAAAACAAGTAGGTATTTCTAAGGTAAACAGTGATGATTAAAAAAAATAATAAAGCAACAACTCTGAAATGAACAGAGATTTATTCTGATGAAAAGGAACTTTATAGAAAACCCCTATTCTGAGCTAAGCCTTTGTTATCCAGTATTGTTACAGAATAGTAACAAATATAAAGAGATTTATGAGACTCCATAAAAGGGATATACAGCCATAGTTTCGTAATTTTCAAACTTCTTACCAAATAGTGCTTGTCAGTTACCACTGATCCTAGTTTTATACTATCCAGCTGATGTCTGCAAAAGACTTGAAAATGTGTCACATCCATGAGCAAGATATATAGAAGAGTCTCATTACTAACAGAAGCTTTACTTTAAACTATAAACATAATAAATTATGTTTTATTAGATTTTGTATATGTGGTCTATTTAAAAGTCAGACTCACCAATAGGCAGATATATTCTAGCTCCCTGCAATAACGATAATTTGAGTTTTAGAAATAGAAGGTAAATTTGTGAAAATTACTTAAGACAACATTCTCTAAATGAAAGAACTTCAATAGAGAGGTTAAAGATATGATTTTGTTCTAATGAAGGTTCTGTTATGAACTCAACTGTGTAATTTGCCTTCAATTGGTTAGTTTAAAATAGACACAAAAATTATCTCCCTACACAACCTCTTCCCTGTTCACTCACCCTTCTTTCTCAGGGCTACTCATAAGGCTAAACAAATGAGATGGTGTATGCTCAAAGTTAATTTGTACATACTTCTTATTTATCCTCATAATATCAAGGGACATTATTACACACTGAATAAATCCAGTTTTGTTTTTTTTGTGTGTGTTCTTTTTGTGTATTAGTGTTGTAAGGTTGCCCAATCGTGGGTCTTTATATGCTAACAATGTTATGTAACATTTTTGTAATGGTAATTCATCAGCAAAGCTGTCACCATAGTACATATTAACCAAAAAATAAGGATTTAAGATATAAAAAGATTCTTCTGAATTCAGTTCCCTTTTTATTTTCTTCGATTATTATTATTTTTGAGACAAGGTCTAGTTCTACTGCCCAGGCTGGAGTGCAGTGGCACAATCATGGTTCATGACAACCTCTACCTCCTGGGCTCAAGCCATCCTCCTATCTCAGCCCCCCGAGCAGCTGGGACTACAGGCGCATACCACCAAGCCCAACTAATTTTTGTACTTTTTTGTACAGACGGGGTTTTGCCATGTTGCCCAGGCTTACCTCAAACTTGTGAGCTTAAGCCATCCTCCCACCTCGGTCTCCTAAAGTGCTGGGATTACAGGCGTGAGATACCACTCCTGGCCCAATTAGTTTCTTTTACACTATCTGAGGCATTTCATCTGACACTATTAGTTTCTAAGAATGACCCTATAGATCAACAATTGGGAATGATAATTGAATTACTAAGCCTCTAACCAAAATAGTATTTGAAGAAAAGCAGCAGTCCTTAGAAATAAATGATTACTAATTCAGTACAGGCACCATTATACTGCTGAAATATTTTAGCCTCTTACTTAGGTTAAAACATAAAAATAGTCACTGTTAGATATTTTTCAAATTAGGACACCAGGTTAATTTCCAATATGCTAAAAAAGAAACATTTTCAATCAACTAGTAAACCAAAGACATTATTCTATTATTTAGGCACTACTACTAGGATTTAGGGGTTTCCACTGTCTCCAATTAGTAAATTAGTAGCAATGTGGATTACACAATATTACAAAATAGTACTGATTTTGTACTAGGACTATTGACAAATATTTTTGCTAGGACTATTTACAAATATTTTTCCTACACACCAATAAAACCAACTTCAGTCACAACGTAATTTCCCTCACCTGTCCAGAGTTACTACTGACCAAAAACATTGCATAAAAAGTCTAAATTAACAACAAAGAAAACATTTAGTCAATATAAACTGGACATAATCTCCAGCCGCCTTGCGCAAACAGTAAATGCTCAATAACCATTAGTTCAACTGAATTACATCTACAGAGACAAAGGGGATGTTCAAGTCCATAGTCACAAAAATAAATTAACAAGTGGCAAATCAGAATTTATAATTCAGGTCTCTTTATCCACTGTCTATTGCCCTTATCTACTTCACCATGATGTCTTCAATGCAAGATGCAGCAAGAAGTCCAGGCTCAAAACATCTACTGGCTATTTCTGTAAACTGAAAATTAAGAATGAGAACCCCAGGAGATCCTTCCAGCTCCTCTCTAAGAAATACCTTCTGTTGGAAAAGTCAAAGATAGCTCCTATTTCCAATGAAGACAGCTCAGTAAAAACCAAAAAAATGGGTCAGGCCAGGCGAGTTAAATTTTACTGTGCTCTTTGTCTGCTCTAATCAGAAGATTAAACAGTTTTTAATTTGTTTTTTTTAAAAAGATTTCTAATATCTAGCTTTGTGTTGGTAATGAAGAAAGTATTCAATAGTGTGGCGAAAACATTTCATTATATTAGAAACAATCTGATTTTATGTCTCTAAAATTATTTTCAAAACCAAGGAGAAAAGGTAATGAAGCAAATAAGAGAAGTGAAGTACTGCATTGTGGTAATTACAATGAAGACTCTGGGCACAGTTAATAACCATGAAAGAGACAATTAAAAAGCATTCTCACTTTTGAAAGCCAAGACCGGAAATTACTGTCTCTTAACATATTAAACAAGAATATTCCCATAGCAAAGTTAAGACTGTACTAAGGTGTCTTCTCCACACCTCCAGCAAAGAACAATCTGTTCCAAGTAGTAAGGACAACACAGTAACTCAGGCCCAAGTAGTTTACCACGTGCTTCAGGAAATCAATTTCCCTGTGGGTATTCTGTAAAATCTAAGAGTGGAAACTTAAGGGAGGAAAGATACCAAACACAGAGTTCATAGAACGAAAGACTATAGCAAAGACAGATAGTTACTATACAGTCATAGAAGAGGAAAGCTTATCTTGGTAAGTAAAGCCATATTTAGCTTACTTAAAATAATACATTTTAAAAACTTTTGCTCTTTACCTGTAAGTCTCTATTGAATGCTTTAAAGCTGTTTTTAAAAGATGGAAATTCCATAAATCCAATAGAAAGCAACAAACAAATATGGGGCATTTCTTCCACTGAGAGTCTTCAAGACAGTATTCTTTTATCTCTGCGAGTTCCAGGTGGTCCCTAGAAAACCCTCAACTTAGATTCAAGAGACTCGCACACCTGAATAACCTTGGCAATATTTTTCTGCTACCAGAAGGGCCACAAAGGAAAGGCAGATAATTAATGACACACATTCTCATTGAAGAATATTATGCAAATAAAGCTACCTCCAAGGATACAGAAGAAAAGTTAAGTTACATGAGGAGCCAGCTTCTGCCAATTCTATATAAATGCACAGAAAATGTATCTTCTCAAGCACCTCAACTTTTCTCTGTAAGTTTATACCCTGATTCCCAGGTCTCAGAACCAATTTAACTGTTGAGGTTATAAGAGCATGCTTACAAAATTAAGACTGAATTTCAGAAAGGTCCTCCATCATCATTTTAGTTGACAGGATTCATTAGGCTCTCTTTACTCAAAACATATCATCAAGTATGATATGGCAGGTACTCTTTTTAAAAAGAGAAGAAGGAAAAAGAGGAGAGGAGGAAATAAGATAGAAAAAAGGGGAGTTGGGAAGAAAATAGAGGGGAAGAAAGGAGGACAAGAGAAGAGGACAGAAAGGGAAACAGGTGGTAGAAGGGAAAAAGGAATAAAAAGCATGCCTATGAATGGTTAGCCCTATCTTACGATACAGGATTAAAAAGATGAAGTTATCGCTTCTTGGCCTTTTGGCTAAGATCAAGTGTAAAAGATGCAGTAGCTGCAAAAGGGAAACAATGGTTGAAACTGTTCCCGTGCAAAAGCTGCAGCAAATGTTTTGTTTTAAATAAAAGTCAGAGTTTCAGTGACACCATTTTGCTGGTTCTTCCGTTCTGCAAAGCACTATTTTTCTGGGTAGTACTGTTACTTACAGCACTTGTCTATTCACTGACTTTAAAACCAAACCATCAAGAACAATTAGACCAGATGTCAAATCTGGATACCTCTTCCTCAAGACAGAGTCTTTATCTCATTTCTCCATGCAGCTAGCCATACATGAAAAATACACTATGAGCTGAGCATGAATTTTTTCGGAATCCCCAGCTATTATTATTTTTTTAACGGAAAAAAAAATACCTCAAGATCACTTTTCCCAAACTACCTCAATGAACAGTACTGTAACCAGTTCATTTTATTCTCTTTACTCATCAAAAATTTTTAACATTGTTGCCAGTTCACTCTAATGATAGTTTCTTTTGCTGTGCAGAAGTTTTTAAGTTTAATTAGATACGATTTGTCTATTTTGGCTTTTGTTGCCATTGCTTTTGGTGTTTTAGTCATGAAGTCCTTGCCCATGCCTATGTCTTGAATGGTATTGCCTAGGTTTTCTTCTAGAGTTGTTATGGTGTTAGGCCTCATGTTTAAATCTTTAAACCATCTAGAGTTAATTCTTGTATAAGGTGTAAGGAAGGAATCCAATTTCAGCTTTCTGCATATGGCTAGTCAGTTTTCCCAACACCATTTATTAAATAGGGAATCCTTTCCCCATTGCTTAAGTCAGGATTGTCAAAGATCAGATGGTTATAGTTGTGTGGCATTCTTTCTGAGGCCTCTGTTCTGTTTCATTGACATCTTAAGGCTTTCCTGTTCACAAAGATGGCTATCACTGACTCTCTTTTCAAATCCTCATAAATTCTCATCACTGGGAGTCCTTTCCCTGCAGTCCTCAAGACATGAGAAATGCATCCACGCATGTGCTGCTTGCTTCCTACCTCCTCCCCTGATCCAGGGAAGCCCCTTAGACTCAGGTTCACATGGCAAATAGGTTGAAGCCCCACACTTTCCCAAGTGTGCCTCATGATTTATTGGGGTTGAAGGTAGAGAGGGGCTAGAGATGGGAAAATGCCTTGAGGAGTTGTATACACTCTAGTTGCTCACTTTTTATAAACAAAGACCACACTGTAAACTGTATTTAATTTTTATTAATGTTATCATCCATGATTCTGAAATGAGATACATGATTGGAGCTACTAAAGTATAATGAAAAATAACTGTTTTTTTTTAAAAAAAATCAATAGTTTTTGCAATGCCTAAAGTTGGACCTATTTTATAATGCAGAACTTATATCCCCAAGATTGAATTAGCAATGTTAAATTTAAAATTATTGGTTTTTTTTCTTATTTGAATCCTTCTTCAGAGTTTTGCAAGCAAGTAGAAGTTTGGGCAGATACAGGGTTATAGAAACTTTGGATAGTTCTCCAAATGTCTTCAAACACCAAGGCCTATCATTTATTTCAACATAAGTTCTGAATAAAATGGTATGTGTGTGTGTATTATATATATATATAATCTACGTATGAATGTGTATGTATAATTATCTATCCATCTATCTAGTCTACAGTAATCCTGTAGAGAGTTATTTGAGTATACTTTTATTCATTCATTTCTGTCAACATGATATGAAATCCACTTTTTTGAACAGTACAATTGAACAACTATATTATTATTGATAATATTAAATATTATGTATATTAATATATTAAATAAGTTGAGTTCCCAACATACATATGTAGATTATGTTTTCACCAAGCAGCCTTCAGTTTCTTATGAATTCTCATATTACATTCTAACAGTATTTTAGTTGACTTAAACTTAAACATTAAAAAAAATCATGGTTAATTGAATTCATTTTTTCATGAGTTAGTTATTTGGTTATCCAAGCCGGTTTCTTTGATACCCAGATTGCAAAAACTTGTTTGTTTTTCAGGGTTATTTGAAGGTTAAATGAGGTGGTGCATATTAAGTTGTTATCAGAGTTTCTGACACAGTGGGAATGGTTGCTGTAATAATAATAGTGATGGGGCTAGGTGTTGCAGCTCACTCCTGTAATCTCAGCAGTTTGGAAGGCTGAGGTAGGTGGTTTACTTAGGTGTTTGATATCGTGCTGGGAAACATCTCTACCCCACCCCGCCCCACCAAAAAATACAAAAAATTAGCCAGGTGTGGTGGCACATACCTGTGGTCCCAGCTACTTGGGAGGCTGAGGTGGGAGAATTGCTTTAGCGCAGGACAGTGAGGCTACAGTGAGTCATAATTGCACCACTGTACTTCAGCCTGGGAGACACACCGAGACCCTATCTCAAAATATACACATAGATAACATACATGTATACACAAACACACACGCACACAAACACACAGACACATATACACACACACGTATACACACACATATATACATGTATACACAAACACACATGCACACAAACACACACATACACACACATATATATACATGTATACACAAACACACACGCACACAAACACACACACATATACACACACATATATACACATATATACATGTATACACAAACACACATGCACACAAACACACACACATATACACACACATATATACATGTATACACAAACACACGCACACAAACACACACATATACACACATATATATACATGTATACACAAACACACACGCACACAAACACACACACATATACACACACATACACACACATATATATACATGTATACACAAACACATGCACACAAACACACATATATACACACATATACACACATATATATATACATGTATACACAAACGCACACAAACACACACATATACACACATATATATATATATACATGTATGTGGGTGTATATATATAGTGATGGCTGTGGCTGGTAAGAAACCATTTTAGTTTATATTAGTTTATTTATGGGGAAGGGAGAGCTGTAGAAAAAAATGTAGATGACTCACATGGTGGACATCCAAATAAAGCCCAGTCTTCCTTTTACATTTCACTCATGATCTTTTTGTTTCACAGAGTAGTAAAGGAGATATGTTGTGTTTTGGAATAGAAATATTAGGATTCACAGAATACTGTTAGAGAGAGGGGTGTTGTTTTTGGTGTTTTGCTTGAGTTTGCCTTGTGGCAAGCAAGGATCATCGATTTGTGTTGCTCAGCTGCCACTCTTTCTCTTAGGGCACAGGTCTGACATGTTTGTAATGCACCTGTCTGGGGTCCAGAGTGGTTTGTGGTTTTTCAGTGTTGCAAAAATAAGATCCACATGGGTTAGAAACAGTGATATTTCCTAAAGGGTAGGGTTTTTTGTTTGTTTGTTTTGCCCTTTTTTTTTCATTTTTAGAAAAATGGAATGACACAAGGTCCTGCCAGTGGACAGGGGACCACGCAGTGCCTGAACTAAGGAACTGCATGCTGAGGTGGGGGAGGTATTGGGAACAAGACACAGGTGCTCTTTAGAGTTGGGGACCCCGTGGAGCCTCTGGGAACAGCTGGGAGAATGAAGTGAAACAAGAATGAAGGCTCAAGGCTTTAAAAGTGGCAATATTCTTCACTGAGAAGCAAGGGATTCCTATTCCAGTAACTGTCTGGAGTTCTAGTTTTGTTTTCACAAGTTGAAGTTGATTTTGGAGGAAATTAAAAGAGGCTTTTGACAATATATCACTTGTGAAATTTCTCAAACTATTAAATCTCCTCTTTGCTATTAAATCTCTTAGTATAACTGTATGATGGGTTTAAATAACAGGAGGAAGTATTGAACAGATCCTATAACCATGAAAAAAGAATGTTTCAAAGTGAGGTAGAAGTCATTTTCTCTTAAGGTTATTATTTGTTTAATTCACATGTTAATCCAGTGATTCAATTCCTGAAATCACCTGCAGGATACTTTTTGCATCTTGCCACGTTTCTAAGTTTACGTATTTTGATAATACGGGGAATGATTTTTAAGCCATAGTGAGTTTCCTAGAGATCTAGAAGGATTTCCATCAACACATTCACAACATTGCCCCCATGTCCCCAAGTCCAACTGGGGTGATGTGTAGAAGCTGGTAATATTGACAGTGGATCACAGCTTCCCATGGCTCAAAACTAATGACTCCACTCAGAAATGAGAAAAAAGAACACATCCAGCAGGATGTAAATTGAAGACGGTATCAGTGTATTAAATGAGTACATTCATCTCTAGCGTCTGACAACACTTAAGAGAATGTTAGTGTCTAAATGAACATAGAGAATCTGCACTAATAAGATTGTAACAAGCAATTTAATATCCTTCAGAAAAATTGTACTTCTTCATTAGGTAAGACTTGTTATCTTAATTAGAGGGAAAAATATTTCATTTTGAGAAAAAAATAATTATAGCTTTGAAAAATTATGCAGGCTGGTTTAAAAAAAAAAAAAACAACTCCCCATGGCATTTTGGATAATCCATGTTTGGTCTGGAGACTGTCTAACCTAATGACAGAAAAGGCTGATCTTTACCTTGATGCTGTGAAAGTGAGGTGAATTAATTGGTTTAAGGGGATTAAGTTAAATTGGCTTACATTCTCATTTCCTAATTCTACACTTTGGTTTTGTTCTACTAAGGATTCAGTTTCTATACTATTAGTTTTGAATATGTATTGGTGTATATTAATGTGCTTTTTGGGTATCCATGGATTTCAAATATAAGAGAATAATTTTTGCTGTTGCTATTTAGTGATAGTAGAATTTTCTGTGATTTTGTATGTCTCTGATTGATGCAATCAGGTAGCACTTAATATACTTATAAAACTTATAGTGTATCTCAGCCTCTTCTAGGTCAAAGTCTAATGTGGGAATTCAGCAAATGCCACACACATACACAAGCACGCACACACACGCATGTGCACACACACACACACACACACACACTCAAATGCACAGTTTTCCATACAACTTCTAGGGATTCATTGTTCCTCCTCCCCCTAAAACCCATATAATTGGGCTATAATTTCTCAGTTTATTGATTAGAAAATTAATACATTCTGAATTAATATCCTGAATGTTGTTCATAGTCTCTTTGTAGTTCCTGAGGACTTTTAACACTAAGTCTTTTGTATAATGATTTTGTTGTTGACTTTTTGTAAATTATTCTATTTTTGTATTTTAGGTAAAATTTGTGATTTTAAAAACATATTCTGAGATACCTCCTAATAGATGAATAACATAATTTTCGAAATAGTGAAATGACACTAAGTGTGTCAAGTCTATTTTGTAAGATTATTTTTTCTGGATTTGGTTTCTTGGCTCTAAGAGAGTATTTATCAAGGATCTTGGTCATTAGGGACAATAAGCCAGAGCTTTGTTTATAAAATGTTGTCTGAGCCTGAAGATAGAGCTAAGGAGGGAAGATCTTTCTGCTGCACTGCAGGCAAGCTATTAAAATACCTTTTGGATAGTTTACATCTATACACTGATCACTTGTGAAGACTTTACCTAGCAACTTATGACTGTTTCCAAATTTGATCTTACAGGTCTATTTAGATATTTATTTATTTGCTTTCTATGCAGGATGGGTTGTCATTACTTCTGCAGAAAAGATTACTCATCTTTAATGTGGACTCTTGGTATGCTTGCTAAGTACAATTTCAACTGGCAATATATTAATATGCTTTAAGCTTTGGGATACTATTTTTTTAATAAAAAAAAATGCCACTATTGTGGTCCTCAGGGGTTCATCATTGTCTCATGTTTTGCCATATGCATAGGCCCCCAAATCCAGTCAGGTGTGTATATCTATGTGTGTGTCTCTGAGTGTATATGCGTGTGATTATTTTATTCTCAAATAATTCAACAAAGAGGTTTTTTTGAAAAAAAAAATCAGATGCAATTTATGACTTTTTCAAAGGACTGGAAGGTAGCCATACTAGCAATTAATTGTTTGTATAAAGCATGAATAATATTTTGCAAGTAATTGAGGTCAACTTGGTCAGGTTAAATCTTTGAGTTAAAACTTTGAAGATTAATCTCTTTCAAGGGGTGCAGCCATTGGGTGCATCTCAGGTTTGATGAGGGAATTTTCCATTTTGGAAAATATCAAAAAGGCATAAATACTTCATTTTTCCAACCATGCTTCCTTACAGACAAGTCTCCTTTGCTTTAGATGAAGGCTTGACATTATTCATTCTACCAGAAATCAAAGTGGAGAGTGCACCCTCCTTTTTGAGGCAGGTGGTTGGGAAATATTTTAATGAAAATAAGCAACATGATTTTTTAGAATGTATGTGTCTTCCATCCTCCATATGAAATGGAACTTATATAATAAGCATCACCTAATTTCACATTTAAGTGTTTTCTGCCCTTTGAGACCATCCATGTCATTAACTAGATGATCTCTAGTGATTCCTAGTAATATGGAGTGAGGTGGGATCTGTGGATTTTCATTACAAAGCAGAGAAATATTAAAATTAAGTATTTTTTGTCAACCCACATGCAATTGCCCTTAACATTCCAGGAATTATGGTGAGAGAGAATAAGCAATGTTTCTCATTTTCCAAGTGTGAAATAAGTTAAGAAACTTAATCTAAATGGTAGACTGGGTGATAGAAAAGCAGAGTAATAAGAAAATGTCTAGAAATTGCAGAGTAATTAGAAAACTAAAATTATAAATTATATAATTTTATAAAACTATATAAAATTTATAAAACTATATATAATTTATAAAACAATAAATTATCCTTTTTTATTTTTTGATAATAACATTGGAAATTAATGTTACCAGGAAGACATCTGACCATATGACATATTTAACACCTCCTAAGTGAAATTTTATCCCTCTCTCTTTCTCTCTGACGTGTTCTATATTTTATCAATTGCTGTTAAACTTTTGGAAAAGGGGCTGGGCGCGGTGGCTCACGCCTGTAATCCCAGCACTTTGGGAGACTGAGGTGGGTGGATCACGAGGTCAAGAGATTGAGACCATCCTGGCCAACATGGTGAAAACCCATCTCTACTAAAAAAATATAAAAATAGCTGGGCGTGGTGGCACGCGCCCGTAGTCCCAACTACTTGGGAGGCTGAGGCAGGAGCATTGCTCGAACCCGGGAGGCGGAGGTTGCAGTGAGCTGAGATCACGCCACTGCACTCCAGCCTGGCGCCTGGTGACACAGCGAGACTCTGTCTCAAAAAAAAAAAAAAAAAAAAAATTGGCAAAAGGACAAGGAGATATAATCTGTTCTCATTTAACAGGAACAAAAGCTGAGAAAAAATGGAAACTTGCTTCTGAAGCAGGGACTGAACATAGATAAATGAACCTGATTAAAACTACGTTTTTTATGTATGTTTCCACTTTTTCCCTTATATCATTTTATTGAAATGATTATCAAGATTCAAACTCTTTGGTGAGAATTACAAACCAAAAAGATATGTGTAAGAAAGATAAGAATCCCCAGATCTAGACAATCCATTTATTATTGAGTGTTGGTATAAAATATATTTTATGCATAACTTTCTTGATCATAATGAAAATACTTAATTCATAATAAATGAACTTATGTTTATAATTTTCAAATGACTTATAAAAGAAATAACACTTCCTGGGCATTTGTGAGAAAATAAAAATAGGCTTATCCAGATTTTTCGTTTTTCATTTCATACATAAAAACGTCTTTTATTTTATGTTATTATTTTTGAGAAAAATTCAGTAATCAAGAAGAGTGCAAAAGGAGCATAGGCAAACCACCCATTGACCTACTCCCTTGAATTAATACTACTAACATTTTTCAACTTTTGACTCAGATTTTCATCATCATAAAAGACATAGAGGATTACAACTAAAAGCCAAGGTTGCTTTTGTTTTCTTATATGTAGATACATTCTTCTCCTTCCTTCCCCAGAGACAACAATATTATTGAATACGTGTAATCTTCCACAGTTTTTAAAATCTCTCTAGCCACTGGTTTTTCATAACAAATATATAAAATTGTGAGTAACTAAGAATTACAGAAATGCTATCCTACAGTATGTTTTATTCTCTGCTTCCTTTGCTAACTTCTTATGGTCTTTGAAATTTAACTGTATTGATACCTCAAGACCTAGTTTGTTCTTCTCAACTGCTGCACTACCTGCAGATGAAGAAATCTCAGTATATTCATCTATTTCACTACTGACAGACACTGAAGTCTTCTTTCATTTTTTGTCTTAGTTACATTCAGCACTATCCTCATACTTGTCTCTTGAGATATATGTTTAGAATTTTCCCTGAGGTATATATTTAGTGGCAGAATTGCAAGGAGAGCGATCATTTGCATTTTTTTGATTGTAAGCGAAGTCGACATCTTCTGGCAAGGCAATTTATGCCCTGTACCCTGGCACATGCCCACGGATGTTCATTGGGATTTATGCAATCATGTCCCATGTCCCAGCTTTAGCCTTATCATAGACATTCTGTTCCTACCACGAGGTCATCTCACATTTTTTTTAAAAGCCTTTAGATTTTCAGCACAGCAAGAAATTACCGTGTATATAAGGAATCGATAAAGTTTTTATTTTTAGTTGAATATTTGATGATTCCTTCCCTGTTTATTAGCAATGTTTCTTTACTCCTGTCTAGATTTTGAATCTATTTTACTAAAACTGTATAAATGATATATTGCTTTAATTACTTCTCATACGTTCTGTTTTTCTTAAGTGTTTTGGTTATGTTGGGGTCTTTATTTTCACATATTAATTTTATAATCAGTTTGACTCTATCCATAAAATAATTCTTCTGAGATGTTGACTGGAAATACATATATAGGTTAATATGAGAAAAATTATACCTTTTAGGCTATTGATTGTTTTCTTCCACAAATATGATATATATTTTAACATTTATTATTGTATTCCTTAAATAATGTTTGATTTTTTCCCATCAATTTCTTGTACACCTTTATTTCTTTTTCTATGAATCTCTTTTTTACATGTTGCTATAATGAGTTCTAGTCTATTACATATTAATTCACTGGACTACTGAACCTTGAGTTTCTTATGTTGATTTTATATCTAGAAATCCTGCTGACTTTTCTTATTAGTTCTAATAACTTTCCTGTGAAATGGCTTAGTATTTTCTTATGTAAATCATCATAATTATCTGTTTTTTCTTTATGTATCCAGCTTCTTCTTATTTTATTGCATTGGCTAGCACTGCCAATGCATGTGAAAATTTGTGATGATAATGGATCTTATTGTTTAGTTTCCAAATTAATGGCAATACCTGTAAATATTTGTCATTAAGTACTATATTTACTTAGAGTTCCAATAAATAACCTCTGTCTAGTGTTTTCTTTTGATCATGGATGGATACAAATTTTTTCTAACTTTTTCTTTATTTATTAGGAAGATCATAACAATCCCCTTCTTTTCTTTTCTCATATGACAAATTGCATTGACGTTTATTTTTTGATGGTGAATCATTCTTCATTTATACTGCAAACCCTGTTTGCGCCTGATGTACTAGATTCCATGTTCTAGTCTTTATTTATGTTTGTATTTATTTTCATTAATGAGATGAGATTCTCTTTTTTTCTTCTTACATAATCGTTTGCTATCAAATTAACATTAAAGTTAGGTAGCTTTCTCTTTTCTTCTCTCTGTTTTTTTTTTCTCTAAAACAGTTTGTACTAAATGAAGAACATATATTCCTTTAATGTCTAGTGAAATCTCCCTAAAATTTTCTGAGCATTTGAAAGGAGAGTTGGCTTTTGGATACTGATTATTTTAAAATGTATATTACATTTCAAATTATTTTCTTTCTTTATTGAGTCACACGTATTTTCTGGAATTTCATTCATTCAGATACTTTTAATTTATTCACCAGCTAAATCATAGCTGGTTTTGTTTAGTAATCTTTTAGTCTCTATTTAACTGTAGTTTGACAACATTTATATTCCTGATATTGTTTATGCATTGTCCCCAATATTGGTCATTCTTGCTCAAGAATCTGCCTATAAGTATTATTTTCCAGAATCATATTTTTGTTTTATTGTCATTTTCATGTTTATGTTATTTTAACTAATTTATGAAACTTCAAAAATATTTTTTCTGTAGTTTTATTATACCCTGCTTTTTACTTTGAATTTTGACTTTTGGGGTGTTTTTTTTTTCCCTGAATTCATGAGCAGAATATTTGTTTCTTAGTTTCCAATGATGTTTTTACCCTGAGTCTATAAAGTATCTCCTAAATACTTAGTGTATTCCAGAAGTTTCATCTGGAGTGCTTCCTTTGTTGTTTAGTTCTAAATATTTTGTCTTTATGATCTTTCAGAGATAAAATAACAAGCGGTTTTTCAGAAAAATAAATTTGACACACAATGGTTTTCCCTCCTTCATCCAAACTGGGGATGTTTTTTTTAACCATTAAATAATGAGATTTCTTTGATTCTTATGAATATAGTATGAGTGACTTCTATTTCTGTGTAGACTTATTTAAATCATGTTGCTTATTACCATGACAACCAAAACTACACAATTTAGCAAATATCTGAGATAAACCTGCTTTCTAAATAATCCCCCTTCTGCTCCATTTCCTTACCAAAACACCCATATGTATAATGATTTCCTAAAGAGCTAAAAAATCTTTTCTCTGCAATTGTGCATTTGTTTTTTCATTATTTTGTGAGACCATCTTTATTTTCAAATAGAAGAATCTAAAGGAATAAAAAAGTATTGGGGTTTTACCAAAGCATCATACAGATTATAATACTCAAAAATAATTTTAAATTATCAGCTAATAAATAAAACATAATGGTTAAAATTTTACCACTCATTATTTTAAAAAATACATAACTATAGACAAAATAGTGGTTAAATGAAATATTAATCATGATAGCTATGATAAATTGCTTCAAGAATAGTGCAGCTTATTGACCCAGTAAAAAGTTATGTATTTTGCCCTAAGTACATGTTTTCAGGAGATAGAGAAATAGATTCAGATCCAGGAGAATATGACATTTTTAATATCAAACAGTCATTTTTTTTTCTGTTAATGACTAACATGTTATCTACAAATATTGAAAGCCACATAGTTTTAATTAAAAAAATGAATATGAAATGCAACAGTATATAAGGCCAACAAAAACCTTTTAGCGTTTTATTTTGTTAGCTCTTTCTTGAGCCAAGAGTGCAGAGGCTAAAGCATGTATATTTTATACAAAGGAAAAAATTCATTGCACTGTTAGCTATTCCTGCTCTCTTGTTTCATTTCTAACTGGGAAAATGCACTTGGCCTCTTTTCAACCCCTGGTAACTGTCCTGCTCAATAGAGTTAGCCGAATCTTTGTTTATTATGCTCCCTGTGCCTGTCATTTGAGCATGGTGGCAATTCTGCCAAAATAAATAACACTACAGTGGCGTTTAGAAAGGAGAGCAGAATGTCCCTTTCTGACTCTCTGCGACCCTGTCTGTCCCTGAAAAAAATACCAGGAAGGAAATGTCAGTACCACTAGCTAAACACTGTTTGCCTTTTTCGAATGTAATTTTCTAATTGAGGAGGATGTGCTTTGCAACTAAAGGACATTTTCAGTTTTTGTCAGCCTCATACTTTGAACTTTTCTCTCTTCACATACTGTCTAATGGAAAATACATTTTCCAAGCCTGGCATTTTTATGTGTGCAGGTGTGAGAAGTTGTAAAGGTACGATTATTGTGGTTATTATTTTTTGAATATTTCCTGTAAATGAGACAGGCTTGGAGCTGCTGATTCAATTTACGTTGACATTAGCTATGAGATGGGCATTCTTGTCTCCCTTTTACAAATAAGGAAACTGCAACTCAGAGAAGTTAAGTAAATGGCCCAAGTCACACAGCCAGGAAATGATGGGCTTGGGATATGAACCCTAGTATGCCAGACTTAAATTGCATCCCATGTTGAAGACCATCAAAATAATGAGAAAAAAGGTTAGCTTTAAAGCTTAAATGGTTTTTAAATAACCCTTTAAAATACAGGTAATTTCTTCTTTATTTCAAATGAAATCATTATTAGACTTAAATCTATATGAATATGGACATGCCCCTGTGGGCAAGGCTATATCATCTTTCCCTTTGTGTCTGGGTCTTCAGCATCTGGCACAGTGCTTTCCCAAATGAGGTGCTCAGCATATATTTATTGAAATGGTGAATGAACTAATAACAGAATTAAATAAAGCCTAGCTTAAATATCATTATAAAGAGAAGTGTTGTGTGGTAAATTGCCAAAAATGATCCCAATTATTAGTCTCTGCATCCATGCCTTGTACAATTTAAGTTTGATGCTTGTCTTGTAAGAGGTTAATTCTTTTTCCTTTCCCTTTGAATTCAAGCTGGCTTTGGGACTTGCTTTAGCCAACAGACTACACCAGAAATGGTGGTGTGCCACCTGTGAAGCCTTGCAAGATTCTGCTTCCTTGATCCCTGTCACGGCCACGTAAGGCCAGGCTGGCTGGCTGGAAGATGAGACAGACACTCGTGTTGCTCCAGCCTTCAGCCGGCCATTTGTGAGGCCGATGGGTTAGGTCACCCTGAAGCTGGTAGTGTCCACCAGGTGGCCCAAGGTGACACACACAATTATGAACAATAGTAACTACTTACCATTTTAAGTCTCTGAGCTTTGCGGTGCTTGGTTATCCAGAAAGGTCGACCTGCTACAAGTCACTATATAATTAAATGTTCATAGTTGTTACTTGGAACCACACATTTTTTTTACGCACATTTGAAAGTGATTATTGAAAAGACAGCTCTCCATTCACAAGTGATTTGGAGATTCTGAGATGATCCACCTTCCCAGTGTTTTCAAACTCTTTGGTCTGTCATCTTCTGGGCCATTAAAATCCAAAACCTTAGGGATTGAGGACTCTTGGTTTTTAATACCTGTACGAGGTTGCAGAGATATCCTGAAGTGCTTTGTAAAACACTTAGTAGCCAGCAGCCCCTGGAGGAAATGAAATAAGGAGATGGCGATAAAGGATACAAAGTAGCAAATATGTGGGATGAACAAGTGGCAGGACCTCACATCTGATATGAGGAATGTGGTCAATACCAGCGTGTTGCATTCAGGGTTTTTGCTCAATAAGTAGATTATACCAGCTCTTGCCATGAAGCAGAGGCTTGGATAATTATGTATGGTGGTAAATGTGCTAATTAGTTCCACTCTAATAACCATTTACTATATATGTGTATCGCATAGCATCGTATTATATACTTTAACATACACAATACAATTTATTTAAAAAAAAAACAAAAAATAAAAAAAGGAGTGTTTGGGCTGGAAGATAATTGAGGGAGAAAAACAACTCTATTAATATAAGCATGATAAGTTAAAAAAAGTGAATAGCACTTTTTACTGTAGCCTTTAGCTACTGGGTTGAAATGACATGCAGCTTCCAAATTTTGTCTATACACATCTACAGTAATTCTATCTTTTAACTGGGTTTTAATTTTTTAAAGGATAATAGGAAGCCAAAGATCTGGATTCCTATTCTGAGCCTACTACTTAACATTAATGAAATCTTTAGTTAAACATTTATGTCTTGTGAATCTTAATTTTCTTCATCCCTAAAATTGTGATAATCACATCCCATCTGCCTACAGATGGAGGTTTAGCCTATATATCTCTTTGGCTTGTTTTTGATCTTAAGACCTATGAGTCTGTAATTCCTAGTTAGGATAAGTTTGAAATTGTCAGTAACACCCAAATATCCTATGCTCTTAAAATACATTTTGGAAAGATAAGACCAAGCCATACATTACAGTACTCTAAGACACAGTCAATTTTCTGATTGGGGTGGCTAAAATTGGAATGAGTTGGTGCCACACTTTCTTCCATTTATAATTTTTTTTAAAAACTACCTTTTCAATTGATATTCATCTCCCGACTGCCAGTAACATTTGGATTTTTTATTGATAATATGTGTCAGCTCAAGGCCAAAGACTAAATCAAAATAAGAAAAGTAGATTGTGATTCTCTAATTGGTTTGAAGTACAGAATAAATATGCCATACAGAGTAAAATCAAAATTGTCTTTCTGGAACCAAGCACTGTCTGTACAATTGATTTCATCTCTCCATTCTCCCATTTCTGTCTCCTGTCCCCCTCCTTCTCTCTTGCCAATGCATTTCTCCATCTGAATCTTACGTGAGAACCATGGGACGAAGAAAGTGATTGGGCCCTGGACAGTGTTTCCCAGAGAACATTCTGTGAGATATTCATCCAAGATGTCCATGAAACACATTTTAAAATTCAAGAAAGGGAGTAGCTCTTGTCAAAAAAAAAAAAGAGTTGTGCATTCTCTTGAAACAGCACAAAATCCAATGGACTCAAAAGCTTTGAATGTTAGGTAAAGAGTAGCCAGGTTTTGTTGACCATAGAACTGAGGACACATTTGAAAAACCCTTCAATAGCCTATTTAAAAACATTTAGGATCATTGGAGCCCAAAATGCTATGTGCCTTAGTAGACTGCTGATTTCTCCAAGTGGAAGCAAGGAAGCAATTCAGTGTTACTAAATGTGAAGATGACGTCTCCCAGCTTCTTGCTCTCCAAGTAGACCGAACGCTGCCTGAGGACAGGTTCCATGTCTTACATTCCCAATTGTTAAGACTGAAGGGGACCATGAGGCTTTACAGTACTTTCTAATTGACAGATTGAAATTATGAGGAAGTGTCCATAAGCTTCTGTTCCCATTTGCAGAATAGTTACGTTGACTTCTCCCTCACCTCTCATTAGTAAAAGTTGACCCAACTACCTATAGCACGCTTACTATACTGATCTAACATCAGGAAAAGGCAAAATAGACTTAATCAGCCTGAAAAGGTTTTCACTCCTGAGAAGAGTTAGTTGTCCTGTGAATGCTTTAAAAATATTCTCAGAGCTCAATAACACATCCATAAGGCTTATCCAGAAGCTGTACAAAGTCTTCACCCTGCTCTATTACAAAACTTTCTTTCTGAAAATGAATTTCACTACTGTATTCCGTAATGAGTGACCTCTGAATTGGCCTCCCCCAATCCAAATTATGTTCTAAATGCATCCAATTCCATGGATCATGTGGTCTTAGGAGAACTGGTAGGGCCACTATTAAGGGGTGAATTTTGAAGGCTGCAAATCAAAGATCACTCTTGTAAATCCTCATACTCATGACCTGGAATAGCTCACTCTCCCAGTGCATCTACCTTAACAAGTCCAAGTCCCAGAGAAGCTCTAGAACTCTGTGAAGAGCCTAGATTCATGCCTTTCCTTATGTCCCCATCCATACACATTTGCCGTGGCTGGCTTTCTTTTGCAGGGAAGCATGTAGCTGGTAGAACTTGTTCAATCATTCACACAGGGGATTCAGATATAGGGAAAACTCTCTTTTCAGGGATTGGTAATTGTATCTTTTCTTTGACAATCACAGAAGTCTTCCACCCCACCTATCTGGATTACTCCTGCTGGGGTCCCAACTTTGTCTCTGTCTTCCTAAATTGGTGGCCACTAAACCAGACACATGTACTTGGGTTTCATGCTTTTTACATTTCCCTACAATTTTCCTGAGCACTCTGTGACAGCCCTTGGTCATTTTCTCTAACTCACCATCTTCTCTGTGTGTCTCAGGTTTGTCAAAAGCCAAAACAAAAATTTCAAATACACCTCAGGCTCACTCTCCTTCAAACCCATCCCTCTGTTGATGTGCATGGATCCTTTTGTGGCATGAGATCTCTCAAATATCACTGAACTAACCTGATTCCAAGTCCTGAGTCCTGATGCTGAACCTTTTCCCACAGTCATCTGCAAACTGACACAGACAGAAAGGAAAGGAGAAGTCTCTCATGATACAATATGGACATTAATATTTCCTTCAAAAGACAAAAAAGCTGCAGAATTCCTACGTCTTCATGTAGGTTTTCATTTTGACTTCACCATTTTACAAAAGATAGCCTAAATACATGATGCAGACTCATTTTTTTAGAACATAGGTATAACCACTCTCTGTTATTGTATGGGGTGCAGAATAATATAGTTGGCCGCTGACTTTGAGATAGCAAGTGTGAATCACACGTAGTTGCCTTCCTGTGTTGTTGTTGTTTGAGATTTTTAAAGCTTTTATTCATGCTGTGCTTCTGTAGTTGATGTGCATGGTCAGGAAATCCATCCCTCCTTGACAACGTACATCAGCAACAAGCAGCTTCCCTCTAGTTTGTCTCGCTGACTCACATCCAGATAACTGCTTGAACACAAGAAACTATCATTTTTATTGAAGGGAGTAAAGTCATTATTCTGAAGATATCCCCAAGAAATGGATCTTCGCTTTGACAGAGCATGTGTGTAGCTGACGAGAGCATCAGCAGACATAGGGAGGATATAACTTAACCATAACTGAAAACACTAGTGGGAGAAATACTGAGGTCAGTATATTTAACTTCATGAAGAATGTATTTTCAGTTCTTCCTTAAGTTCTTGTCCAGTCAAACATCTTGCCTGTAATTTACTTCCCTGCTGATATCTTTATGCTAGTAAGTGATGCTTGAGCCTCTTGTAGTAGCCAGAGTTGACCATAATAATTTCACTATTCTAACATTATATTTGGCTTGGCAATGCCAAAATAAATATGCATTTAAGTGCTTCTGATTTAACAAATATTTACCTAATAATCTCTATCATGGTGCATAGTTGTGATCCACATGAGCATACATTTTTTTTGTTTGTTTTTTACTGTTTTATTGAGGTATGTTTTAGTCTGTTCTCATGCTGCTAATAAAGACCTACCCGAGACTGGATAATTTATAAAGAAAAAGAGGTTTAATGAACTTACATTTCCACATGACTGGGGAGGCCTCACAATCATGGCAGAAGGCAAAGGAGGAACAAAAGCACATGTTACATGGCAGCAGGTGAGAGAACCTATGCAGAGGAACTGCCCTTTATAACAGCATCAGATCTCGTGAGACTTATTCACGATCACAAGAACCGCACAGCAACGCTCTGCCCCCCTGATTCAATTACCTCCACTGGGTCCTTCCCATGACATATCGGAATTGTGGGAGCTACAATTTAAGGTAAGATTTGGGTAGGGACACAGCCAAACCATATCAGCACAGTTGGGTGAAATGTTCTGTAAATATCAGTTAGGCC
>CAUYQU010099568.1:0-26479 GCA_963574635.1 Cheracebus regulus
GCTCTGTCTGTGATGGGGGCGGGGCTCTGTCTGTGATGGGGGCGGGGCTCTGTCTGTGATGGGGGGGCGGGCTCTGTCTGTGATGGGGGCGGGGCTCTGTGGTGGGGGCGGGGCGGGCTCTGTCTGTGATGGGGGCGGGGCTCTGTCTGTGGTGGGGGCGGGGGGGGGGCGGCTCAGCGGATCCCTCCCCAGAGCCCAGATTCCCAGCACTCATTTGGAATCACTGGCAAGTCAGGTTCTTCGCCTCTCCAGGCCTGTTTCCCTGCTTGTGACCAGGACCCCTCCTGCCCCAGGATAAGTGCTCACTCAGTGCTGGTACCACCCCTGCCATCTGGGAGGTGGGATTAATAACCCAACCGACGGCCAGGAAAGGAAGGGCCAGTCCCTTTCGGAACAGATGCTGCCCCTTCTCCTGGCCTCAGTCTTGCCATCTGTGACATGGTCGGCCCAGAAAACAGGGCCGCTTGAGTCGATAAGGCTTTCTGTGGGGGGTTTCCTGGGACATTACTAAGCTGACAGACCCCCTGCCTGCCCCTCTCCTATGCCTGTGGGGAGCCCTCGAGAGGCAGAAGCTGGAAGACCCCCTGAAGACACCCCAGATGTCCCTCCTCCAACTTCAAATCTCAGAGCTGAATCTCATGGAAATGCAAATCCCCAGAGGGTTTTCAGGTGACCGAGGAGGGCTGCCAGGCGGCCTGGGGCTGGCAGAGGAGCTCCCCAGCCTGCTTCCCTCCCAAACCCTAGGTGGGGAAGGGCGGGGGCGATCAGGGCTTCCTCCTGCGGCTCCAGCTTTTTGCCTGTGGATTCCCACCGTCTGGCTGGGCAGAAATGGAGCCAGTGCGGCCAGAACAAGGAGGGTGGGGGCCCCTGACCTATGACCCTCCTGTTCCAGTCTGCAGACTGCTCCCCTCCACACCCACTTCTCTTTTTCCAGGCAATGTCAGCCCCAGAGTCTCCCCCCAGCCCCCAAAAGCCCACAACGGAAGAGCCCGAGAGGGCAGAGAGGGACCTGGCTGCAGGGAGCCCGGCGACCCCAGCGTCCCGGCGGGAGGCCGAGGCACGCAGGGCCCCTGGAAACCAGGGCTGCCTCCCCACCGCAGCCATTCCCCGCTCTCCCTGGGGGTTCTCAGATGTTGCCAGATGGCAGAACTGAATCTGCTGAGACGTCACTCCAAAAAAGGAAAGTTGAACTGAAAAAAAAAAAAATTCAAACTCTCCAACATCTTAGGGGAAAGCAAAAGAGGCGGAGGCTCCTCGCCGGGGCTCCCAGTGCCCTCTACTGTTCAAAGAGAGCTCCCCTGGTTGGAGAGGGCCAACCTGGAGGGTGGGGAGAGGGGGTAAATGAGGACACCGGGTTGTCAGGGCGGCCAGCGGGGCAGGTTCCTGCTGGAGCGGAGAGTGTCTGCCTCTGCGTGGGGGAGCGAGCACATGTGTGCCGTCTGTGACTGTGTGCTTGTGCAGGCCAGGCGTGCGTGGCTCCCAGGGGCACGCTCCGAGATGTGTGTGTGTTTTTGGGGGGGGGGCACTGGCTCGCTGCATTGTCTCTGCATTTGTGTCCCTGAATGTCCCCAAGTGGGACTTCACTCAATGACACATTCTTGAGTCCCTACTGCGAAAGCGCAGTGAACAAAATAGAAACCTCTGTCCTTATGACACTGGCATTCTAGCGTCTGTGTCCTCCGGGGTGCCGTGAACTCGCGTGGGTGTCCCAGCCAGTGTTTGTCTGTGTGAGACCTGGCTCTCTGGTCCGGGGCAGGTGGTGAGTCCGCGGGGTGTCCACCCGTGCTGCGTCTCGGGTCTGAGGAGGCCCAGCGTGCTCCTGCCTGGAGAGGGCTCTGCGCACTACTGTCTGCTCGCGTCCCCAGGTGCCCCACCGAGCGTGCTCTTAAAAGGCCCCGTATGGGGCCCTCCTTGCGCCTCCCCTCCCCATCCAGTGGCCCCTCCAGAGTTATAATTTCATAGCTGAAACTCGATTCCAGTAAGGTGCAGGGACTGGGGAGGAGGAGGATGGGGCTGGCTGGGAGGTGCTTCCCCCACCTCCACGGGGAGCAGCCAAAAAGAAACTCGGCGTCGCGCCCAAGTGTGTGCGTGCGTGTCCGTGTGTGTGGCGGGGTGCGCGCGGGAGTGGGGACGCGCAGGCCCTGGGGAGACGGCGCGGGCCCTTTAAGGAGCCGGAGGGGGCCGGGCCGGGGCGAGTCTGTGCGGGCGGGGAGCCGGGAGCTGGGAGGCCGAGCCACCGCCTCCCGGGCTCCCGCCCCGCCCCCTCCTCCCCCTCCCGCCGCCGCCACCGCCGCCGCGGCCGCCGGGGAGCGCGGAGCCGCGGGCAGGCCGGGCCGCACCGGAGCCCCGCGTCCGCCCGCGCCCCGCCCGAGCCCTGCGCCCGCGCCCTGCGCCTCACGATGCGCGCCAAGTTGCGGGCTGGGGATCCCGGGCCGGCGCCCTAGGAGGCGGCGGCGGGAGGATCGCGTCCCGACCCGAGGCTGGGCCTGCTGCGCGCCCCCAGCCCTATCGGCACCGCCACTTGCCTGAGCGCCCCGGCGGCCCGAGCGCGCCCCAAGCCCGGGCGCCACTGCTGCCACCTCCGCGAGGTGAGTTGGGGCCGAGGGTCCCCGCGGAGGGCGGCGGGGGGGAGGCGCGGGGCGCGCTTCCGGGGGATCCAGGGAGGATCAGGCGGCGCACGCGGCGGAGTTGGCGCGGCCCCTGCACTCCGAGTTGGCGCTCTCGGGGGGTGGCCTGCTGGGGAGCGAGGTGCCCCGCCGACACTGCGGCCCGCGTGCTCGGGGGCGCCGGGGAACTTAGGGGAACTCCAGCTCCCCAGCGAGGGGGCGGGAAGGAGGGAAGTGGCGTTGGGGTGGGCGGGGGGCGCGCTGGAAATGCACAGAGCGGCCACCCACCGTGTGCGCCGGCTCTGGGGACTTGGCTGCCAGGCGTCCGTGGTCCCCGGTGCAGCCCCAGACCTGGGGGGGCGACACTGCGCCTTATTTTCCTTCGGGCAGCGCAGGTTTGAAAGCCCTTGGAGATGGCACCCCCAGCTCCCTGGCCTGGCTGTTGTGGAGGGGCGCGTGGGGTCTCCCACCAGCCGAGGGGGAGAGCCAGCCTTGCCCGTCCTGGACTTGGGGCCACGGGGCGCTGGGCGGGGTCCCTGGGGAGAGGCGTCCCTGCCCCCCTCCCCCGCGGGCCGGTGTTCCTGGTGTCTGGGTCTGCCTCCCGCGGCTGGTGACGCCTCATTGGGCCGCCTCCTGGTCCCTCCCCCGGGCTGTGCGGATACTTGGGATGCCACTACTTTGCGAAGTTGGAATTCAGCGCTGATCCCACTTGGGCAGGCCTGGGAAGCCCCGGGCCCAGGTGTTGAGGGCAGCCTCCTCCGAGGCCTGCGGGGTGTGGGGGCACCCGTGAGGCGCGCCCTCCCCGCCCCAGACACTTGCAGGACTAGCAAGCCGAGGGCGGGAGGGCACGGCGGGCGGGAGGGAGAGACACCCTGTACCTGGGAGCTGCTGTCGCCTGGGCCCAATTAGCGTGCGGCGCCGGCGTTATTTTTACATCGTAGGTTTATTTTTTTGGAAGCGAGTGTCCTCCCGCCGCCTGTTCGCGCGCTCCGGCTCTCCGAGGGTCTGCTGCTGGCAGCGGGGGCGGATCTGTTCTGGCGGCTCAGCCTCCTCCCTTCCTCCCCCTCCTCCTCTCCCCCGTTGGTGAGAACTGGTTTTATTATGATTATTATTTTTTTTCCTTTTAGCAGATATGGAGGAAGGATGTGTGAGGGCGGGAAGAGGGGAGGGAAGAGGGGAGGAGGGGAGAAGGCGGAGGACCCTGTGGGCTGGGTGGGGGAGTTCTGGGCGCGTTGGGATGTGTTACCGCTGGCCTTGACTTTGCCTCTTTTCAGCCAGGTCTGGGTCCCTGCGGCAGCTTTGATATGAGGGGCTCTCGTCTAAAGGCTGCGCCGGGAGTGCGACCCCGGGCAGGCAGTGCACCTCGTGGGTGGCCTCTCTTGGGCATGCTGAGGAGGGGCCGAGCAATGGGAAGCAGCCTGGAGCTGGTGGGATGGCACCCTGCGCACCTCAATTCCTTGGGTTCGAATCTGACTTTTGCCACTCTCCCGGGAATGTGACCCTGGACAGAGACTTAACCTCTCTGTGCCCAGTCAGGTTTCCCATCTGCACCATGAGGGTCAGAATGGCACTGAGTTCACCGGGTGGTGGTGAGAGCTGCCCGTCTGTCCCCGTCAATCCCTGGGTACTTGGAGGTCTTACTGTGACTACTGTGTCGCCATTATTATTACTGGGTTCTAAGATTTCGCTTTTAATCAATCGTGGCCCTGTGAAGAGGGGCCACCTTATCTTTGCCTGGGAGTGGGCAGTGGGGACATCTGGGGGAGGGAGGGGGTCTTTTCCCACTCCCCTCCGCTTGTCCTGAGAGGATGAAGAAGGGCAGGTGCCCCCACCCATTGAACAGATGCAAAGACTGAGTCAGGCCCAGCAGAGCGCTGAAGGTGGGGGTGGAGCCTGCGGTGACTGGCGAGTCGGCAGCGGCTGCGAGGGCATCCCGGGCCCTGTCTGGCTTCCCCGAGCCGCCTGCCGTGTCCCTGCTTGGAAATTCACTGCTGCCACCGCCAGCGGGTGCCGGGGGAGTCTGTGGTGCCCGTGCCCAGACGCGGGGGCGGGAGCATAGCGGGCCCCAGCCCTGGCCTCTTCCCACTGAGCTATTTACGCTGCTGGGGATCAATAGTATTGATAAATCCGTGTAAATGGTAATGTGGCTGTCAGGCCCTGGTGAGGGTTGGAGACCCCGCCTGGGGCTGCACGCCCCCCTCCCCCTCTCGGAGAGGGTTTGGTTACGTGGGAAGGATTTATTTGGCATAATCTGTTCTTTTCCCCCAATTAATAATACTCATGCCACCTCCTAAAGATTTCTCCGGGCTCTGCAAACACGAATTTACTGCATGGAAGCCCTGGGCTGGGGAGGGCTCGATTGTTCTCCGGGCCTGGCGGGGGAGGGGGTGCTGGCAGCGCAGACACCCACCGCGGGAGTTGGAAGGCAGCCCCAGGAGGCCTGGTCCCCAGCGTCTGCCATTCACGCTGGGTGTGGAGGCTGCCTGGCCTGGTTTCCCCCCGGCTGAGAGGGGGCGCGATCTTACTTCTGTGTTCCCAACCCCCACCTGAGAGTGTGGGTGGAGAAGTTGGTGCTCCTCTCTGAGATGGGAGGCGGAGGTGGTTCCTACGCAGAGCCCAGCCAGAGCCCAGCCGGAGGGTCTGTCTCCTGGGGTCCTGCCTGTGGGAAGGGAGAGTTTACAGCAGAGAAGCCCCAGCTCTTCCTCCTGACGCTGTCTGAACTGAAAAGCCCCACAAATGCTGCCTGTGACCGTGGGGGGTTGAGAGCTTTTATTTGTGTGTGTGTTTTTCCCTTCTCTGTTTCCTCTTCACATCTCAGAGGCTAAACAGCAGCCTCCCCAGGTGACACCTCGGAGACTGGGGACCTGCCGGCAGGAGCTGGTAATCTCCGGCCCGAAGTGCGGGTTGTGGGGCGGGGGAGGGGCCAAGCTCGGGCTGCAGGTTTTTTTAGGCCCAGACCAAGGGTGACAGCTTAGAAGGCCCATGTCCCTAGGTGGGTGTGCAGGGTCCCCAGGGAAGTGATGCTTGGGAAAGGCCAGCTGGTTTTGAGGGAGCTTCGAGGCAGGGAACAGACTTTACAACCCATCCGGCAAACTCTCAGCCCACACTGGTGATAAGAACCAACACCTATGTGTACCAGGAACTGTGCTCTGCACAAATCCACTTCTCTACTCTTCATGACCCTTCTATGAGTTGGTGCGTTTATGATCTTATTTTATAGATGGTGAACTTGAGGCACAGAGAGGTTAAGTGACTTGCCTGAGGTCACACGGCTTGGATGTGGAACTAGGAATTAAGACCCGGGATTATTCATGATCGTGTTAGTGTGTTACTGTGGCTGCAGAGCTGCTTTGGGGAGCTGCCGTGGA
Source organism: Cheracebus regulus (assembly GCA_963574635.1). Taxonomy (NCBI): domain Eukaryota; kingdom Metazoa; phylum Chordata; class Mammalia; order Primates; family Pitheciidae; genus Cheracebus; species Cheracebus regulus. Next base: position 5,975 of record CAUYQU010099568.1, read on the forward strand.
GGACGTGAAGACAGAAATGATGTTTCTTCTTTGAGCGGCACCTACGGATCTTTGCCCCAGGGGGGCAGGAGACTGAGAAGTTGTTCTCCCCAGGGTCTGGGGAGAAGGACAGGGCCTGGCATTTCTTTGAAGTCTCATTTTATCTTAAACACTCATGCAAATTTGGCATTCGCCTAGGCGACACCACTGTGTTTATTTTGAAATGAAAACATGGTTTTGAATTATTTAGCATGGTGCTCCAGAAAGCTGCAGCTCGGGTGTTCTGTGGCCTGGAGTGCCCACAGGCCAGCACATTGCCCCGGGGTATGGTGCAGTCGGAGGGCTTGTGCTCAGCGAGGCCCTGGGGCAGATGGCAGCTTCGCTCCCATTTTACAGATGACTGCACAGGCCCAGGCTCTCCCAAGGTCGCACAGCGGGAGGACCTGTGCTTACGATGCATGCCCTTCGCCTCGTCGTCACTACTGTGTCTGTTTTAGAGCAGAGTGGGGCTTCTGAGCCTGGGCACTTCCACACTGCTCCGCCCATTTGGCTCCAGACAGCCTTGAGGAAGGAGCTTTTGGTTTATAAATCTAGAAAGAATTGTCCTAAACAAATATTAGAGGATGATCTGGGAGTGTTTCATCCTTCATCCCCAAGAGAGGTGCCAAGTTAGCACTGCAGGCTCTAGTGTGGCCACTTACAAACAGTGGGCCCAGGTGAGTGCCCCCGGCTGTCAGGAGTTAGGTGCCCTCATCTGCAAAATGGGGACATTGCCGGCCACCTGTGCCACAGTGGAGCGCTTCAGGGGCGAAGGGCATGGAGATTGGGTTTGCTGCTCAGCTCTGTAGCTTCAAGCTGGGAACAAGTTATTCACCTTTTGGGGCCTCAGTTTGAGCATCTGTAAAATGGGGATGCTGCGGCTGCTTCTGACTCTGTGGTTGTGAGGATTGACTGAGTTCCTGTCGCAGGAGCTGCTGTTTCCATTTTGGCTCACCCTGTTGGAGGGCAGAAACTTTGCTATAGAATTTGTTGTGTGGACCCGGGTCCCCACCTACAGGCTGCTCGGACGCCACCATCCCTCCCTCTTCAGAGCTGCTTGGAAGGGCCCTCTAGTGCACCCGCCTCTTTCCTAGAGCCCCCGGCTTGGGCTTGCTGCCTTCTGGAGAAGGTGGGCTCCTCTCCCGTGGATCGTGGGTGTTTCATGAATGTGCTCATCCCCCTCCCCACTGCCCTTGAAGGCCGGGGAGGTTTTCCATTAGCCTTTGATCACTTAGTGTCTGTCAGGCACCGGGAATCCTTGGAGGTCCTGGGCAGCCTGGAGAGTGGATGAGGCTGTGGGGAGGACGGGGGAGGATGGGGGAGGCCTTCTGGGGGAGAGCTCAGTTTCCCCTCTGCTCCTGGTCCCTGAAAAAAGAAGTAGGGTTCGAATCGTGCTTCCATTCTGTAAGAACTTGAGTGAAGCCTCTGACTCTCCGGCCTTGGTTTCCTAATTCTTAAAAGGGAGGGAGAGAAAAATCACGCCCGCCTTCAAGGGTAGCCTGAGACGGCTGTCCGGAACTCCCGCGCTGACGGGACAGGCTGCAGCTGCGCTGTCCCGTGCTTTAGCCACTAGGTGCCTGTCACTCGAGAGAACTTGAAAAGTGGGTCCCTGCCACTGAGCAGCTGAGCTGGCCCTGTTATTTAATTTTAATTCATTTAAATTTAAATACCTACCTGTGGCTGTGGCTAATGGCTACTTCACCCTCCTGCACAGGGTTGGTGATGAAGTTATATTCTGCGTTTGGGAGCAGGACCTGGGCTCTTGGTATCTGATTCCTTACCTAATGCCCCACCTGCACCCCAACTTTTTTTTGAGATAGGGTCTTGCTGTGTCACCCAGGCTGGAGTACAGTGGTACCATCACAGCTCACTGCAGCCTTGAACTCCTGGGCTCAGATGAACCTCCCGCCTCAGTCTCCTGAGTAGAGTAGCTGAGAGCCAAGAGCCACGTGGGGTATTGGGCATTAAAACTGCCCTAAAATGTTAGGGGAGTCTCCTTTCATTCCCACCTCCTGGCTTCTGTGCCCGGGGCTTGAAGTGAGGCCAGTGCCTCAACTGGAGGATGGAATTTTAGTTTTTACTTACTTTAATAAATTTGAGGCCGTGTGCAGTGGCTCACACCTGTAATCCCAGCACTTTGGGAGGCTGAGGCAGGCGGATCATGAGGTCGGGAGTTCAATACCAACCGGACCAATATGGTGAAACCCCATCTCTTATGGGTGAAACCCCATAATTGTAAAAATACAAAAATTAGCCAGGTGTGGTGGTGTGCGTCTGTAGTCCCAGCTACTCAGGAGGTTGAGGCAGGAGAATCGCTTGAACCCGGGAGGCGGAGGTTGCAGTGAGCCGAGATTGTGCTGTTGCACTCCAGCCTGGGTGACAGAGTGAGACTCCGTCTCAATAAATAAATAAATAAGTAAATTTGAGTAGCCGCCTGTGGCTGGCGGCTGCCGACCCTATTGGACAGTGTGGCCATAGTGTCTCCTACTACCTGGAGCCATCTCCCCAGACCCTTCCTTGGCTGTCACTTCTGGAGCACAGGAGACAGCCCTAGGTCCTGCGAAGTGTGGGCAGTTCTTACGTCCCGGGGCTGAGCTCACGTGGAAAAACCTTTGTGCAGGTTCATGGGGCCAACCCAGCCGGCTCCAGAGGAATCCTCGGTTCGTAGAGGCGATCCCCCAGCCACCCTTCTTGGAGTCTGTCTGCACGAGCCGATACCTACAGAAGACATCTTCCTGCTTTCTCTAAGTGGGATCATACGTATTTTTTTCTGGTATGAATTAATACATCATGGACTTCTTTGATTAACATTTTTGGGGATAATGTTGCTTTTTATACTTCTTGGGAAAAATACAGAAAAACAAAAAGTAATGCATTCAAAACTCTGCCAGTTGCTTTGGGCTTTATAAAATCTTAATTTTTAAATTATAGAGAATGCACTGACTTGTAAAAAGAAAATGAACACATTGCGTAAACGTCTCCCTGGGTTCCTGCCCTTCTGGTTTCTGTTCCCCAAGGCAGTCGCAGCTTCGAGCGCCTGAGTTTCCTCTAAGATGCTCTCGGCATATGTTGGCCTTAAATGGACTGTATGTGTGCGTTCCCTTTAAAAACAAACACCGAAGTGGTGTCACCCCATATATTCGGATCTGATTTTCGCTGTCATCGTCACATCCTACGTGACAATATTGTCCTCCAGCCGACTGGAACCGTGGTTATGGGGCCAGGTCCGGCCAACCCGCCTCACATTTTTACGTGGTGCGCAAGCTGAGAATGGCTTCTCCATTTTTTAATGGTTGAAAAAAATCGAAAGAAGAATAATATTTTGTGACATGTGAAATCATATGAAATGCAGATTTCGGTGTCCATAAATACAGTTTTGCTGGAACGCAGCCACGCTCACTCATTTCCATGTTGTCTGTGGCTGCTTTTGGGTACAACGTTTGCAAAGTTGAGTGGTTGTGACAGAGGCTGGAAGGCCTACAGAGCCGAAAATATGGGCTCTCTGGCCCTTTGCAGAAGATGTGTGCCGATCCCTAACGTGCGACCTCACGGTTTCTAACCTCGGTGCAGCCTGTGTGCACGGTCTCCCTGTTAAGGAAACCGCAGCCCAGAGAGGGGTGTGAGTTTGAAGGTCATTCCAGGAGGCCCTAAAACCCGTCCTTCTAGCCTGGGCTACTGTTCTTGCTGAGTTACGCTGATGCTCATGGTTAGAATTTGCTTCTGTAGAATGCAATAGGAAAGCAGGGATAGTTAAGGCAGGAAGCAGTTGGCCTGATTTTTGGCACAGTTTTTTGGCCTCTTAAAATCCTGAGACTGTAATACCTTCTTTAGAGTGGTACACAGTTGCTGTAGCACCCACTCTGTGGCACTGCATTGTTTTCACAACTTCCAAAAGCCTTAGCCCATCTTGTTTCCCTCTTAGCTTTGGCTACTAGGAAGCTCAGAACCAAATTTGCAGCTTGCCTTCTGCAATCACTGGTTTATATTTTGGTTTTAGCTACTTCATCCTGATTTTGGATTTGTTGGTCTCTGATTTTGTTTTCCCTTTGCCCTGACCTTGCTCACCGATTTTTATCTTATCTTACACATTCTGGAGAGTTGTCTCAGTTCCTGAGGGCAGATGGAGCAGGCAGGGGCAAAGCGAGGGAAAACGCTTCGCAAGGTGCTTTCATGGTCCATCCTCTGCGCCGACATCCACAGGAGGAAACCAAAGGCTGGCCCCATGGAGTGTCTTCACCGAGGTCAGACCCTGGGTGAGAACTGGACACGGTTTTGGGGTCCAGCTTGGGAAGATGACAGTGAGTGACTTGGATGGTGAAAGGTGTCCTTTTCGAGGGCATTATGGGGCTCTCGAGAACTGCTTGGCCTGAGGGAAGGCCCTGGAGGTGGGGTGCCCAGCATCTGGTGCCACAGACCTTGGGACTGTTTTAGAGGCTGTATTACAAGTGCATCTGAGACCGAGCGGGCTCTGGGGCATCTGGTTCCAACCTGGACTTGTGGCCGATGCTTTCAGGTCCCCCGCTTCCTCCTGCTGACCTTTCTTTGCCTTTGGAAGGAAATGGGGGAAAGGTGAGTCAAAGGGTGGGCTGTGGGAGGTGGAATTGGCCCGGACCTGGGCGAGCAGTCACCACTGGCCTGCGTGCGTCTGTGTGCACGCGTCTGTGCCTGCGGGCTGGGCGGCTCCGGGGTTCAGTCTCTTCTGGGGTCCGGAGGCCCTCTTCGCCTCTTGTCTTCAGGGTTCATTTGGTTTTCCGTGGCCTGGATTTGTGTTTTAGGGCTGATGAGTGGACCAGGAGGGACCCACAGGTGTGAGTGACCTGGCCTTGGACACTGGCAGAGGTGCCAGGTAGAGTTCCTCAGTTTGCCAGTGGTGAAATGGGGTGATGAGTGGCACGTGACCTCACGGGCTGTGAAGCGACGGCTTTCGGGGCCCTGCTAAGGTGTGGTTGTCCCTGCAGACCGTGTCGTAGCCCCTCTCCCTCCTGTCTGTGACTCATGGGCCCAGGACAGTGACCCCAGGGCCAGGCAGGCGGACCCAGCAGTCTCCTTGCCATGGCTCGGGGGTGTCCAGAAGGGACCTCAGACCCCACCTCCCCCAGGGCCCTGTCTGGGCTCTCCTGGGGTGAGGGACGGGGTCTCAGCCCCCTCTCGACCCACCTGGGACTGCAGCTGCCTCCTGGCCGCTCCCTGGCCGTCGTCCTGTGCCCGCAGTCCCCCCTCTGCAGGCAGCCCGGTGGAGCACAGCAGCGAGAGTGACGTGACCCCATCAGCCTGCGGGGCTTCCCACCACTTCTAGAGCAAAAGTCGGTATCCTTCTCACCTCCACAGAGGCCTGTACGCCCCCTGTCTGCCCACCCGTGGCCTCCCCTTGGCCGGCTCCCCGAAATTCTGCAGTGGGGCTGGGGAGACATGGGGCCAGGTTTGGAGGCGGGGTGGGTTGGACAGTTGATTTCTCTTTGTGACCCAGGGGACCTGTCTGGGGATGCGCTAAGTCATTAGTCCCAGAGGCCACACCCACAGGGGAGGGCCCTGGGTGGGCTTCTCCCTAGGCTGGGCCAGGCCTGTCAGCGTGGGGCCAGCAGAGGATGTCACCCTCCAGAGCCTGGCAGGAGTCAGGGGCCACTTCCAGGGTCCCGGGGGCTTGGCCAGGTCCACCGGGTCAGGATTTGGGAGAAATTCTGAGTGGCGGTGTCGCCTGGGTGGTTTACTCACAGCTGGGTGAACCAGGGGATGAAGGCAAGCGGGAGAAGCTGGGAGACACCCGCTTTCGCCTGCCACGCCGCCCACCCACGCCACCTGCCACCCTCCTGGGTGTTTTTAAGCACTTTTGCATCCTCTGCCACTCTGGTGCCCTGGCCCGGGCTGCTGTACGGCACTGCCACCTTCCCGCCCATTCACGTCCCGCCCAGAACCTCAGGATGTGACCTTATTTGGAAGCGAGGTCCTTGTGGATGCGTTTAACTCAGGAGCTCAGCCGGAGCAGGGTGGGCCCCAAATCCAGTGGCCCGTGTCCTTAAAAGAGGACAAAAAGGCACAGAGGAGAAGGCTGTGCGACGGAGGCCGGGCAGTGCGAGGCTGCCGGGAGGAAGGCCGGGGACAGTCCCCGCAGAGCCTCCAGCAGGAGCCGCCCGGCCACACCTCGATTTTGAACTCTGGCCTCCCGAGCTGTGAGAAAGTACATGTGGGTGGCTTCGTGTCCCGGTGTGTGGGGCTTTGTTGACAGCAGTTCTAGGAGGCAAACGCAGCTCCCGTCACGGCCAGCTCCTCACTGGTCACCCGAGACCCCGCTCGGCAGCCAGCAGGAGGCCCGTGAGAGCCAGGGCAGGACGGTCCTGCGGCTGCTCCCAAAGCGATTCCCCACCTGGGCCGTGAGGCTCTGCCCTCCGCAGAGGCCCGTCCTCTGCGACCTGCTCCCCTGGCGAGGAACGAGCGGAGGCCTGCGGATTTTGGGAAGAGTGCCCCGGCAGGGCCAGCGTGGAGGCCCCGCGACCGGAGCTGCTGGTGCATTTCAGGATTAATGTCGAGGCCTCGAGGCTGGTGTGGCCGAAACAGAGCGGGCCAGGGGAGCAGGTTCACAGGTGAACATGGGGCCACAGTGAGGCCCAGAGTGGCCAGGCCGTGGGAGAGCCAAGTTTTGTCTACTTCAGCCTTCACGCCTCTGTTTCTTCATCCGTAAAATAAGCATAAGCAGATTCCTCTCTCTCGAGGTTGTCCTGAGTGTGATGCGAGGTCCTGCAGGAAGGTGCTCACTGCCTGGCGCTGGGAGCGCAGAGAAGCCTCCACGTGGGCTCGGCTGGCGCTGACTGTTTTCAGTTTGCCGTGTGGGTGTTCCCTTTGCCAAGTTTTGGAGGCAGTTGGGGCATCACAACCAGGCGACTCCAGGGACTGGGGAGGGACTTTAAACCTGATTTCCCATGGATGGGTGGCTCGAGGCAGACTCTTCCTGTCCCTTGCTCCTCTCCCCTAGGAACGAAGCTCGGGGTTGGGGATCCAAACCCACAGCCGTTTTCTGGGCAGTTTCCCAGGGCCAGCAAGGCTTGTCTGCTGTTTGGCAAGACCCCAGTGTACTCTGGGAAGGGTGGGGACCCCTCTGCGTTTCTTTAGCCGAGTTCTTCTGTCGCTTTGTGCTTTGTTTCCGCATCTGTAGAGTGGGGGTAACTGCAGTGCCCACCGTGTGGGGAGTGGACGCCTGGCGGCGCTGCTCTGAGGATGTCACTCATGCACGTTGTCACAGCTGTCTGTGCCCTGGGGCTGGGGTGGGATCCCCCATGCTGCCACGGGCTCGGGCTCTCTGGGCTTCGTCAGCTGTGCACGCACTGGAGGGTGTGGGAGGGAGAGCTGCTTCTGCAGGTGTCCTGGTGTGGGAGTGGCCCCTGCCCCAGTGCGGCTGTCTGGTGTCTGAGCAGGGAGGGCAGAGGTGAGGGTGCTCCAGAGAGGGCCCTGAGCCGGCAGGGAAGATGCAGGCAAGCCCGCTTGGCACCACAGGGGTTAGCTCATCTTAGCTGCACAATAACCCGAAAAAAGTTCTGTGGCCAGAACTTTTAGTTTCCCTGTTTACAGATGGGGACACTGAGGCACGCAGCGGTGATGTCATTGGCTCAGGCTCCTAAGCTGCTGGCTTGGTGGGCAGCTGTCATGGGCAGAGCCCATTCTGTGCTTTCGTTCCTTTCCCCTGGACTGTCGCCCTCTCGAGTGACTGGGGACAGTCCTGGGTCCACCTTGTGCCCAGCCCTGGGCATGGAAGCCCACGTCTCTGCCCCGACCCAACCCATTCCCCTCCGGGTCACCCTCGAAGGCTCCTGGGCTGCGGCTGGCTCTGCCATGCAGGAAGTTGACCCTGCCTGTCTTGGCTTCTCCCTGCTTGGCTACTGCTTGGCTATAAATAGCAGCTGCCGCGGCGGGCAGGAAGCTACGTCTCCCGGCACCTGGGCCCTGGGCACTGCCCCTTGCCGCAGCGACGCCTCCCGGAACTGTGCGGCCCTCCGTGGGAACATGGAGGTGGAAGCGTGCTGTGTGCCAGGTGTGTGTCTGCTGTGTGACCTTCAGGCTCTCTCCGCCCTCTCTGTGTCACAGCTCCCGGCTGTGGGTCCAGGCCACCTCCTCGCTCACTGTGCTGTCAGGAGTGCCTTTGGGTGCTTGGAGGTGTGGAGGGCACAGCATGAGGTTTGACATTGAGAAGGGGCCTAGCTTTTGCCTTGGAGAGAGGGAATGGAGTGGGAGGGCACCGGGGGAACCTGGGGAGGGAGCTTCCCAGAGGAGACATGCCGGGTCTGGATGCTCAGCTGGACGTTGGGAGGCTGGAGGGCCCCTGACCTGGAGGTGGCGCACGGGGAAGGCACGGGCCCTGGAGACCCAGCCCCCTGGAGGTTGCTGTGTGATTTTCGCACGGCCTCTCTGGGACCTGTGAAATAGGAGTGATGCCACTTCGCAGCCGCTCTGGCAGGAAAGAGACGCAGAAGGGCTATGAAGCAAGAAAGGCGTTTCGTCGTGCGTTTCGTCGCGCCCTCGGTCGTCTTTAAGTGCCAGGAGGGCTCACATTGCTGACGGCTTTATGTGCTTCTGGGCCAGGGCTCGCCCGGTTCCTCGCTCGCCTGCCCGGGGGCCCTGGCTCCTGAGCAGGGGTCTGTGAGAGCGTGGTCACCAGGATCTGGGGGGAGGCTGCTGACCATGCCAAGGACATCCCGAGCAGCTTCGGGTGGCCTCCGGTTCCCCAGCCCCCGCACCCCTCATTTAGAGAGACACCAGCTGTGGAGTGGGGTGCTTGTGCTGGGCCCCTAGGTGTCTTCCTCCCGCCAGTGCCCTGCAGCGGCTCTGTGTACCCTGCAAAGCCTTCTGCAGCCTGGCATGCAGGGACGCAAGGAAGCGCAGGGCTCAGCATTGGGGATCGCTGATGGATCTCACTAGAGCATGAGCTGGACGATAGGGCTATTTGTGACCCGTCAGAAAAAAATGCTGCTCAAAAGTATTGATAAGTTCTTTGTTGTTAATCTAGAGAGGGAAGTCTCTAGTGATAGGCCACCGGGCTCTGTCCAATCACGTTTTCATCAGACGCTAGACTCTGCATTGCTGGGGATGTATATTCACGTACCGGTGGTAGCCTTGGGCATGTTCACCCATGCTGTGTAGGAGTGGGGAGACTGAGGCACGTGGACCCTGGAGAATCGCCTGTTGGGAGTTCAGGATCTGTGGGGTGGGACCTTGGGAGTTCCCTGGAGGCCCAAAGATTTTTGTTTTCAAAGTCTGTGTTAAGCTGAGTAATGGTCCCTGCAAGATGTCCTAATTCCCAGAAACTGTGAATATATTATTTTACGCCGCAAAGGGGATTTAAGGTGGCAGATGGAATTAAGGCTTCTAACCAGCTGACCTTGAGATGGGAGATTATCCTAGATTATCTGCCTGGGCTTGATGTAATCACAACAGTCTTTATAAGAAGGAGGCAGGTCAGAGTCAGAGAGATTGGAAGGTGATATGCTGCTGGCTGTGAGGATGGGGAAGGGGCCATGAGCCAAGGAGTGCAGGCGGCCGCTAGAAGCCATACAGGGTGATGGTTAGGTTCTCCCCAAGAGCCTCCAGAGTGGACGCAGCCCTGCCGACACCTTGATTTTAGTCCCGTTAGATCCAGTTCAGACTTCGGATCTCTAAAACTATATAAACTTATGCTGGCCGGGCACGGCGGCTCACGCCTGTAATCCCAGCACTTTGGCAGGTTGAGGTGGGAGGATCGCTTGAGGCCAGGAGTTCAAGACCAGCCTGGGCAACATAGTGGGATCCCCCCTCCACCGTCTCTACAAAAAATACAAAAAACTAGCTGGGCATGGTACCTGTGGTCCCAGCTAATCAGGGGGCTGAGATGGGAGGAGACTTGAGCTCTGGAGTTGGAGGCTACACTGAACTGTAATCGCGACACTGCACTCGAGCCCAGTGACTGAGTGACACCATGTCTCAAAATAACAAACAAAAAAACCCAACCCCCACCCCCAAAACTTTTTTAAGTCATTGAGTTTGTGGCGAATTGTTACAGGGGTAGAGGACACTTGGTGCCCCTACAGAGCCTGTGATTTCCCTGTGACCTGGCAGCCAGGAACAGGGCTGTGGGTGATGTGGTCATGGAGACAGTGGCTGCGTTCCTACTGTTGGTGACCTTGGAATTAAGTGACCCCTCAGTTTCTTGGCCTTGACCTGGGGGCTGTGGCTGAAGGGCACAGAGTGAAGAGAGAAACGTGCAAACTGTAAAGGGCTGTGCTGGTGAGAAACACACGGAGGCAGGGATGACCACTGGGAGCTCTGGCATGGGGAAGGGTGATGTGAGGTGGGGAGATTTGTGCTTTCTTTTTTCTTTTCTCTGTGTGTGTGTGTGTGTGTGTGTGCACGCATGTGTGTGTGTGTGTGCGTATGTGTGTGTGTGTGTGCGTGTGTGTGAGAGACAGGGTCTTGCTCTGTTGCCCAGGCTGGAGTGCAGTGGTGCCATTGCAGCTCATGCAGCCTTGACCTCCCAGGCTCAAGCAATCCTCCCATCTCAGCCTCCTGAGTAGCTGGGACTACAGGCACATGTCACCACGCCTGGCTAATGGTTTTGATTTTTAGTAGAGACGAGGTGTCGCTCTGCTGCCCAGGCTGGCCTTGCCCTCCTGAGCCCAGGCGATCCTCCTGCCTTGGCCTCCCAGAGTGCTGTGGTTACAGGTCTGAGCTACTGCGCCCAGCCTGTTTTGTTTTTCTATTATAAAAAATCCCTTAAATCCAGTTGGGGTAGCTAGTCCCAATGGTTGACCATAAAAACAATGTGTCTCCAGCATGTCCCGTGACAAGCCACAGTTGATTTCTCCCGGGTGGGTCTTCCGGGTGGGCTCTGGGAGCTCCCGGCTTTACCAAGGGGCTGGTGTTCCGGGTTCTAGAGCAGCAGGGCCCGGGCACATGCTGCTACCTACAGCTTATTAAAAAGAGGAAGAAAGCGGCCGCACCTCCTGCCCCCAGGCCTCCGGGCCTGCGTCCAGAAACCTGAAGCCTGCAATTAAGTGAAACTGGATCTTTAGTGGGGAGGGTTCTTCTTGGCTGTTGGAAGAGACTGCTGGTCCCAGGCCCCAAGGAGGGCTGCCTGTCACGGACTGTGTGGGGTCTGGGGGTAAAGAGGAGGCCAGGGGAGAGGGGAGAGAGGAGAGAGGGAGACCCGGCCTGCCGAGCCTCAGCCCAGAACGCCAAGCTCGGGGCTGTAAGCTAAGGTGGTGTTTTGTTAGAAGAAAATTACAGGTGACTTTCATGTGACGGGAGCCCCCTTCCTGGAGGTCGCTGCCTCTCGCTATAGCCTGGGCTTTTCCACCAGCCTCTGTGTATCGCTGCACGCCCTGGGGCCCCGCCTTGTCTGTGGACACGTGGGTCTGTGTGCGTGGATCTGCTCTGCGTTTGCTGTTGGGGAAGCCGTATAACTGCCAGTTTTGTAGGTCAAAAGTGGTCGCGTATTGACAGCTCTGTGTATAATTCAGCACAGCCGTTCTCTCTGCTAGACAAGCGGCAAACCTGAGTGTTCCAGACACTGTGTTCTCAGGCACATTATTGCCGACGCTGCCTCAGTTTCCCAATATGTAAAATGAAGCCCTCTGTAGTCCTCACCTTCTAGGGTTGTTTTGAGAATGAGAAGGGTCATGAAAACACAGCATCCTGAGCCGTGGCATTAACCGTGATCATTTTATCTTGACGCTTACAGGTTTTCAGCAGGTGCTGGTGCAGTTGGATCCCGTTGGCTAATTTTAACTTCTGGTAGTATTTTGTCATGGGGATGTGACATGGCTTGGCATGTTCCCTGGAGAAGGCCACTTGGGGGGCGCTTGCTGTGGGAAGGGGCTGCCGTGGACTTACTGGAGCGCCTCTGGGCACCTGGGTGCTGCGGCGAGTGGATTTGCCAGGTCCGGGCTTGTCCAGGTGAGGCCAGGGGTGCTCCATGGGGCTGCGCTGGGTTGGCCGGTCTCCACTGAGGTGTGGGCCACCCTGCCAGGTCCTAGAGGGAGCCACCCCAGGTCAGGCTGGGCCTGTGGTTTGACCACTGCTGTGCATAAAAGACTGTTTTTGGTTTTTAGAAGCAGAACAACTGTGTTCTCTATAAGCTGGAAAATTAAGGGACAGAAAGCTTGCACATAAAAAATACAACCGTGTTCCCACCCCCCAGAGAGAGACTGCCAGCCTCCTGGCCAGCGTAGATTCTGATGAAAAGGAACAGAGCTGTCTCCACCCCACTCACCACCCTCCCCCCAGCAGTGGCTGTTGGGGGAAGGGGCTATGAAATGTACAGATTCTGGAGCCCCAACTCTAGACCCAGTAGGTTAGACTCCTCAAGGTTGGGCAGGTATTTGGCAGCTGGGGTGGGGCTGTGAGTCAGTGGGACCTGGGTTGGGTCCTGCCTCTGTCTTCCACTGGGGGGGCAGAAAGCCTTGCTTCTCTGAGCGCTGTGACATCGTCTTCTTAAATGGGTCCAGCAGGAGGGCCTGCACACAGTAGGTGCCCAGCAGGAGGACCTGCACACAGTAGGTGCTCAGCAGGAGGACCTGCACACAGTAGGTGCCCAGCTGGCGCTCTCAGGCATTTGGTAGGAACAGCAGGGCTCTGAGCCGGGGCACTGTTGGAGTTTGGGGGGCTGGGTCATTCTCCTGTGGGGGCTGCTGTGGGCATTGCAGGCTGCCTAGCCACACCCCTGCTCCCTTCCCCCAGACCCCAGCAGCACCCCAACCCCCTCGACACAGCCAGAAATGCCTCCAGACCTTGCCTAGTGTCCTCTGGGGGTCACAGTCACTCCCACCAGCCCCCTGCGATACGGGATCTTAGCGAGGGACCCCGGGAGACGAGGGAGGTCCTGGAAAGGAGTTTTCCTTGGAGCCTGCATCCAGCACGTGGATTTGGCTCATTCACCTACTTCCCTTAAGTACCTACTGTGCGCTTCCCCAGGGAGGCAGGACACTGCCCGCCCACCCCTGCGTGCCGATGGGTTAGAGTGGTGACCCAAGGCCCTGTTCTTGCCGCTGTTTCTCCCTTTGCAAAATGGGCTAAGGTGTCTTGGGGGGTTGCTGGTGATCCAGTGAGGTGCTCTGTCATCTTCGGGTGGGCTGTTTTCTTTATGGGCCTCAGTTTCCCCATCTGGAGGAGGGCATTTACCTTCTGGGTGTCAGTGGGGATCAGGAGTTGCATCAGCTGTGATGGTGAGCCCATGATGCGTGCCCACTTCTGTCCTGGGGCTCCCTCAGCCCGCTGCGCCCTGGCGCTGGGGCAGGAAGCCCGCGGCACCTTCTCTGTGCCAGCCTCTCGGGTGGGTGTCTGTACTCGGGGGCTCAGCTGCCTTCCTCCCCAGGCCCCGGAGGAGCCAGCTCAGCAGAGATCCCTAAGGGGATTAAGTGGGTTCATTTGATCTTGAACGTGAACCTGAGCAGGCGGCTTATCTCCTCAAAAGCCAGGCGGGCAGTGGGCCACCTGGCCAGACGGGGTGTGCGATTTTATCCTCCAGCCATGGCCCTGCTCCTCCCGCCGCCAGCCCCTCAGCTGCCTGCCTGCCTCAGGGCCGGCACATGCCGTGTGAATTCATCTGATCCGTGACCCAGCAACCATCATCATTGCCAGGCAAGCCACGAAGGCTCAGAGAGGTTAGCTCCCTGGCTCAGCGCCACACAGCATCCCAACCACCCCTGACCATACCCCATTGACTTGGAAAATCCCCTGTACTCCTGGGCACTGAAATTCCTCCTTCATACAGACTTGACTCGACGCAGAATTAAGAGCAGCAGCAATCAGTGTAGTGCCCCAACCGCCGGGTAAGGGGAAACGGGGAGACGAGAGGGAGGAGTGGCTGGCTCCCGCTCAGAACGAGCAAGCGTGGATTCCAGAGACAGCCGATCAGAGCCCTGCAGTCCTGGAGGCAGAGGAGAGTGATGTTTAAGACACCGCTAGTATTTGGACTGGTTCTGGCAGGTTTTTTTAAATGGCCAGGTCATTTGAAAATTGTGTAGGGAGGGTGACTTTTATGGAGTGGGACTGTCCCAAAGGCCACGTGCCAGTCTTGGGGCAGCCAAAAACATCCCTGGGGTGGGGACCCGGCCATAGAGCCTCCCCTCCCCCGCCAGCAACACAGAAAAAATAACAGGATCAGTAAAGATAATATGCTGTTATTGCGAGGTGGAAGAAGAAGAATAATAAACAGTGAAAACATGCTTGGGGAACAGCACTGCCATCCTGGTGTCAACCGGACGTGGTGGCAGGCACCTGTAGTCCCAGCTACTTGGGAGGCTGAGGCAGGAGAATCGCTTGAACTCAGGAGTCGGAGGTTGCAGTGAGCCGAGATTGTGCCATTGCACTGCAGCCTGGGTGACAGAACAAAATTTCCCCCCCCCCCCAAAAAAAATTAACAGACCCTCTGTTTTCATATTAGTAATAATGACAAAAAGAAAGAACGGTAGACCAGGCACCGTGATGGACCCCACCCTGTCGCTGTCTGGCTTGGGCGACCGCAGCAGCCTCTTCCTGGTCCCCAGTCCACTCTGGTCCCACCTGTCTAGTCTCCAAGTTGCAGCCAGAGGGATCCTGTGAGACTCTCTAGCCGCTGGCCCCACACGCTCTGTCCTCTTCCCACTGCTCTGAGAATAAATCCAGAGGCTGCCTGGGAGCTCCTCGGCCTTCACCAGCTGCATCTGCCTCTAGGCCTTCGAATTTGTTGTTCCCCCACCTGGAATGCTGTTCCCTGCATATCGACACAGCTGGCTCCTTGCTGCCAGTCAGGTCTCAGCTCAGTGCACCTTCAGGAGCCCGGTGTGATGTGGAGGGGAGTGAGGGCAGAGGAGCAGTCCCGCAGGAGGGGACCTGCCTAGCCTGGGGCACCCCAGGCCCCTCTTTCCCACCAGCTGGCTACTTCACCAGATTCCACACCGTCATGGTTCTTATGGTTATTTTATAATCTTACATATTTTAGAATTATATCTCATTTTGTGTTTGTATTTATATATGTTGTTATATATATAAATATGTATTCTTTATAACAGACTTTTCTCATATAAAAATATATGATTTGGCCTGAGCAGCATGGAGAAACTCCGTCTCTACTAAAAATACAAAAGTAGCCAGGTGTGGTGGTGGGTGCCTGTAGTCTCAGCTACTCGGGAGGCTGAGGCAGGAGAATCGCTTGAACCCAGGAGGCGGAGGTTGCAATGAGCTGATACAGTGCCCCTGCACTCCAGCCTGGGCGGTGGAGGGAGACTCCGTCTCAAAAACAATCAAGTTACATTAAAATAAAATAAGAAGACAGTGTTAACAGTATGTCCACATCACTGCTCTTGTGCTTTGGGGCCACTGAACACAAGCACTGCGGCACCGTCACAGCGGATCCCATCCCCGGGACGGACACTCACAGGCAGGACCGTCCGCACTGTGAAGCCTCCTGAGCAACTGGAGGGGTCACGTCCTGGGCTGGACAGGGCGGGACAGTGCAAGATCTCGTCATGCTGCTTAGAACAGCGTACAATTTAAAACTTAGGAATTGACTGGGCGAGGTGGCTCTTGCCGGTAGTCTCAGCATTTTGGGAGGCTGAGGCGGGTAGACCGCTTGAAGCAAGGAGTTGGAGACCAGCCTGGCCAACATGGTGACGCCCCATCCCTACTAAAAATAAAAAAATTAGCTGGACGTGGTGGGAGACACCTGTAATCCCAGCTACTCAGGAGGCTGAAGCAGGAGAATTCTTGAACTTGGGAGGAGGAGGTGGAGGTTGCAGTGAGCTGAGATTGCACTGTTGCACTCCAGCCTGTGCAACAGAGTGAGGAAAAAAAAACAACCCAAACTTAGGAATTGTTTATTTGTGGAGGCCAAGGTGGGTGGATCGCTTGAAGCCAGGCATTCAAGCCCAGCCTGGCCAACATGGTGAAACACGGTCTCTACCAAATACACAAAAAGTAGCTGGGCATGGTGGCAGATGCCTGTAATCCCAGCTACTCCGGAGGCTGAGGCAGGAGAATCTCTTGAACCCAGAGGTGGAGGCGGAGGCTGCAGTGAGCCGAGATCACACCACTGCACTCCAGCCTGTGCAACAGAGCGAGGAAAAAAACCCCAAAACTTATGCATTGTTTCTTTGTGGAAGTTTCTGTTTAATGTTTTCAGAGTGCCATACTGAAACTGTGGAAAGCTGCTGTTGCTGAGCGGGAACTGTGTACGTATTTATTAAGCTCCTACTGTATGCTGGGCACTTTTCAGGCATTCGCTCGCTCAGCCTCTGAGTCAGCCCTGTGAGCCGAGTTTCTGTTTTATGGGTGAGGAAGCAGGTCAGAAGGGGTAAGTGACGAGCCCAGGGTCGCAGGGCTGGAAAGCAGCATCACTGGGATTTGAACCCGGGTCTTGGACCCTGTCCTGAGATCACAAGAGCTGTGCTCTGTGCCTTGCTGCAGGCTGAGCCCTGCCAGGGAGCAGAAACTGCCTGTGCCAGGGATGGGTCCCTCCTGCCTGCCTGTGCTCCACCTATGCACAACCCTAACTGCTACCCCAGGTAGTGTGTGGCTTTGCATGTGTCTGGGGTGACAGGGAGACTCTGGGGTGCAGCCAGTTCACCGCTCTGCCTGTGTGCATGGCACTTTGCTCCTCTACTGGGCCCAGAGAGGGTCCCTAAGCTGAAAGGCCATTTCATGCCACTCGTCCCCCACCCCCGCCCTGGCCACAGAAGCAGGAACTTCCCAGCACGGGGCCGGGCAGGCAATCAGTGTGGCTCGCTCCCGTGGCTCACTCTGGGGAGTGTGTGGGGCCGCTGGGCTGTTTCAGTTTCTGCTGTGTTTCTTGCCCTGACTCAGGGCCCTGACCCCAGCTGGGCCACTGCTGAGCTGAGCTGAGCTCACCGGGACATGAGAAAGAGCCCGGGCCGAGCTGCCCTTGCCTGGCATCCTTGGGCCTCGGTTTCCCCATCTATGTGGTGGGGGCTGCGAGGGGCCCATGTGGGTGGGTTGTTGTGGAGGGATTTGATGTGGACACCGGGCCTGAAAGCTGATGGGGACTCGGGGTAAGCCTGCGCCTCAGACCCCTCCAGACCAGAGGCTTCTGCAAAACCCGGTCCAGGAGGATCTGGGTTGGGGGCTGTCTTGTCTCTGGGTGCTTCTGCTGTCCCTGGCCCCCCAACCTGGTGGCCCCCAAAGTCTGTGTTTCCTGGACCTGCTGTGGAGGGGGAGGCCAGGAAGGGGGGCTCATTCATCCACCTCTCACCATGAGCCTCTGCTCCCTGCCCCGGGCCCTGCTTCTGGGTGTCCCAGGTGATGGGGACATCGACCGGCATCTCAGTCGGGTTGCGGGCTGGCCTGGGGCCCTGGGAAGGTGGCCTGGTGAACCCCGATGGTGAGCTTCAACTGAGTACTGCTGGGTGCCAGGCTGTAAATTTCTCTTCAGAGTAGCCCCTGGCATCCTCCCTGTTTTACGGATGGGCACACTGAGGTTCCTAGAAGGAAGGCACCTTCCTCAGGCTTTGAAAAAGCGCCAGCGCTGGGTTGGAGCAGGAGCTGCCTGATTTTGGCCACCCTGGCGTAACTGTTTCCATTTCACCGCCGAGGAAACGGCCTATGAGAAGTTAAGCAACACACACCGGCCGTGGTCCCCTGCCAGGGTGCAATGCTGCGGGGCTTGGATCCGAGTGTCAGGCCCATTCGAGGGCTCCCCCCAGGACTCTGTGTGACAGCCCCACTCCGGGGCTGTGTGTCCTAACCCCGGGGACTCTGTGTGACAGCCTCAGTGTCCTCTCCTGTGCCGTGGGCGCTGGCAGAAGGATGGGAGCAGGTCACGGGTGCTGGGTCAGGGACTGCTGTGGAGGATGTCCCCTGGGGTTGAGTGGGGGCAGGGCCTGCTTGTGAGGTGGAAGGCAGGCGACTAAATCCGTGCGGCCACCGGTCACCTCTCCCACCTGGAATGTCCCCAGGTCCTCATGACAAATCTCTTTCACATCTCTTGACCCAGCAATTGTGCCTGGTGGATGGTGCCCCCCACCCTCCAGGGAGCCTCTAATGGCCAGACCCTGCTCCTGGGCAGGGAGGAGGCTGAGGAGGGTCCACAGTGGTTTATCTGTCCAGGTGCAGACTGGGGGTGGGGCAGGCTAGGCAGCCTCTCTGGGAGAAGCCAGCAGCTGACATCTGAGGGCACCGGCCGTTCCTCTCTGTGGGCTGCACCTGAGTTATCTGCGACACTGCGAGGCAGGTGCTATGGTGCACCTCTTTTACCGACAGGGCCACTGTGGGGAGCAGAGAGCTTTCCCGAAACTTCCATCTCATTCGGAAGTCCCTGGGGCACCCTTCCCACAGAGCCCCGTGTTACCCGCCCCCCGCTGGGGCTCCCCAGGCAGGGGATGCTGGCCAACACTGGGTGTGGACCCCAGTCCCCAGAGCTCTCTGGGAGGGCTTTCCTGCCTCACTGCGTCCGTCTGCAGGGGAACGATGCGGGGCGGCTGTAGGAATTAAATGAGCTACTCAGCGTGAGGGGCTTAGCCTTGTGCGGGGCAGTGAAACCTGGAGCGTCAGGCCCCTGGGGGCTGTCGCTCCCCGTGAGGGGGACGGGGCTGGACAGACAGGCGGATGGACAGATGGCCTCTCTGTGCGGCCATGTGGGGCCTCTGCGGCTTCTGGGTCAGGGCTGCGCTTCCTGCCCTGTCGTGGCTGGTGCTTGGCCTTGGCCGTGAGCCAGGCTCCTGCCACCCCGCCACCCTGACCCGCCAGAGCCCGCGCCCTGCTTCCCTCCAGAGGGCGGTCGATGCTCCGGCTCCTTCCTGGCCTCTAATTGCTCCTGCTGGCTGGCTGCTGTCGCGGATGGTGGCCCCACACCCCGCAGTGAGATGGATGGCGAGGTTTCTGGGAAGCCCGGTCCCTGCTAAATCCAGGGCGCTGTCGTGGGGTTGGAGAATGGGGCGGCCAAGGGCAGAGGGTCTGACACCTGGGGTCCTGTCTCCCGGCCCTTGCTGGCTGTGTGACCTGGGACAGGCGACCCCGTGTGGGTCTCAGTTTCCCCACCCCTGAAATGGGGTCAGGATGGAGACGCCTTGCTGGGCAGTGGGATTGCACGTGGCCTGGCAGGAGGTGAGGGCCGTTCTTATTACTGTGATGGTGGCTGTCATGGTTTTGATGGCGGTTCCTCCCCAGTCGCTGTGCCTGGTGTCAGTGTAGCCTCCCGCGTTGGGAGCAGACAGGTGGCCTTGGGGCCTGGGGCGCGTTCCTGGGCAGGGAGGGCATGGGGTTGCTCCTCAGTCCCCCTCTGGACGGGGCTGTGGCCCAGCCCCCGCCTCCCTCCTGGTCCCACTGCAGGCCCTGTCCACTCACATCGGTGCTGCCCGCCCCTTAGCCTTGGTCTGGCGCCCCTTGCCCTGGCTGGTAGAGGAGGAACGGAGGGAGAGAGGCTCCGACCCCATCTTCGCCCACCACCCACCCTCGCCTGTTGCAGTCCAGCAGGACCTGAGACCTTGGTGAACTCCGGGTGGCTGCCTCTGCTGCTTTCAGGGGAGCTGGCTCAGCTGTCACTGCAGAAGGAAAACAAAATATCCTATCCCGCGGCTTCTCAATGGAAAGGCCTCGGAGCCTGCCTCCCTCCCGCCCTGCTGCTTGGGCTGCTGGCTACCCCAGGGACGGGGACCAGGCGATACCACTGCAGGGGACAGGAAGGCTCCTTGTTCACCCGTGTGGGAGGATGTACCCATGGACCTGGGCCGACCCTGGAAGGGCAGTGAGCCACCTCCATGTCTCAGGGCACCTGGCTTGTGCTGTGCCTGAAGTCCCCAAACTCCAGCCTATAGGGAAGCCTTCTGGGGTCATGTGTACCCCTTGGGACCAGGACCCGATCTGTGGGTCAGTGGGGTCCAGTTTAGAGCTTCTGCAGAGCATGACTGAAGCTGGTTCATGCTGGTCTGGAAGGCTCCCAGGGCCTGGGGTGGGCGCTGAGGGGCTTGGCCCTGGTACCCAGTGCAGAGGTGGCCTGGAATGGAGCCCGGGCTGCTGTCACTGCCTCGCCCATCTCTGTGGGCACCATGGGTGCTCCATCAACATCCGTTCTTCTCTCTTCTGGAAGATGTGCTTCCTGTGGCCCTGCAGAGGAAGGGTGTGGCTGCTGTGGCCAGTGTGGCCGCTGGCCAGGGGAGGCTGGGCTGAGAGGGAGGATTTATCCTGAGCCTCCAGTTTGAGTAGTCACAGGTACTGGAGGGGGCCGAGGCAATGGCCTGCCCTGCTCCTGTGGCTGCCAGGTCTGGTGGGAAAGGCTCCAGCTGGGTCTGGAGAGGGCAAAAGGTCAAGGCCTCCATAGAGCCCTCCCCTCCTATAGCCAGGAACCCATAGCCCCCATCCTCTTCCAGCTCTCCCCTCCCCCCTCCCCACCCCCTCCAGCTCTCCACCCCATCCCCCTCCAGCTCTCCACTCATCCCCCTCCAGCTCTTCACTCCACCCCCTCCAGCTCTCCACCCCTCATCCCCCCTCCAGCTCTCCACCCCATCCCCCTCCAGCTCTCCACCCCATCCCCCTCCAGCT
>CAUYQU010099571.1:0-24215 GCA_963574635.1 Cheracebus regulus
ACTTATGTCTGTAATCCCAGAACTTTGGGAGGGCGAGATGGGTGCACCACCTGAGGTCAGGAGTTTGAGACCAGTGCAGCCAACATGGTGAAACTTCGTCTCTACTAAAAATACAAAAATTAGCTGGATATGGTGGTGCACGCCTGTGATCTCAGCTACTTGGGAGGCTGAGGCAGGAGAATTGCTTGAACCCAGGAGGCAGAGGTTGCAGTGAGCTGAGACTGTGCCACTGTACTCCAGCCTGGACAATAGAGTGAGACTCCATTTCAAAAAAAAAAAGAAAGAAAGAAAGAAAAGGAAAGGAAAATGAAAGGAAAGAAGAAAGGAAAGGAAAAGAAAGGGGAAAGGAAAAGGAAAAGGAAAGAGAAAACTTGCAGAGTGTCTCAATGAAATGGAATTCTGGGTTTAAAGAACAGATTTTGTTTTGTTTTGTTTTTTGTTTTGTTTTGTCTGTTTTGTTTTGTTTGTTTTGTTTTGTTTTTGGTTTGGTTTGGTTTGGTTTGGTTTGGTTTGGTTTGGTTTGGTTTGGTTTGAGGCTGCATATCTTTATACCTAAGAGCTCAGATTTGGACCTTGAAGTCAGACTGTCTAAGTTCAAATTTCATGTCTACAGCTTCATAGCAGCCTAGACTTTGGCAAGTTAAATAGTCTGTGCCTCAGTTTCATCATTGATAAAATAAGAAAAATATCAATACCTGTCTCATGGGGTTACCATGAGTAGATTAATATCTACTCTGAGAATATTGTCTGATATATTGTAATTCCCTTATCAGTTAACAAATATTGTCAAGTTTGTAATATTTTATTGACTTTGATATTATTTCCCTCAGTCATTTTTCCATAATGAAGCATCCTAATTTTTTAAACTGTAGTTTAAAACATTCAAATATTATAGGTTTTACTGCAGATAATCTAAAACATGGTAATCCAGTAAAATTGTGTGTAGTGTGTGTGTCTGATGTATTCTATACCCTTCATCAATAATAAAAGAAAGGACTATCCTAATAGATGCCATAAGCAAAAAAAAAAGTGTGTGAGAGAGAAGTAGGGGTGGGAAACTGAGTATTTTCCTGAACATATCCGTACTTTCAAATATCCAAAATCTTCTGCTTAACTGAAGTGTGTTTTCTTTTGTTGCTCATCTTCCAAATTATTCTAGTCTTCCAGCATCTTGTTTTACTAAGCTACTGAAATGAATTCTACCCTGTTCTAATACCTGAAGTCCTTGAGATGCTAAAAAAAAATACTGCATATAAAATGCATGGACAGGCAGAATAGGTTTACATAATGTTAATGTAGATAAATGACAGGCACAAAATTATATCTAGCTGCAATTTAATTAGAATAATTAGATCAATATAATTAGTAGGGCTATGTTACCCTAGTTTGACTTAAGAGTTCTCTCTCTCTCTCTTTCTTTTCTTTCTCCCTCTCTCTCACACACACACCGGCTTAAAAATGGTTTACAGCCCTAAAACATTATAATAGCACATGGAGCACCAGTGCAATCACACATCAATTTCACCACAAACACACCATTAAGAGTGGGAGTTTGTAGGACACTCAAGAGACACATAAAATGTTACCCTACTAGGGGAAAATTTGATAATATAGACTGAAAAATATCCCTACTGTCAAAAAAAATGCTTATTTCACATTAATCCCAAGTTTAAGTCTGGTCATGATTACACAAAAATGAATTTAACAAACAGGTTCTGGAGTTCACCTAATGAATAAAACAGACTTAGTGTGGCTTTAGTTAAAAACCCCATAGACGTTGCATTTCAAACACCCACTAAATCACAGATGGTAGTGAATTATTGGGCCTTCCATTGAATACCTTGCAGATGGTATGGTCCATAAGCATCCCATACCTTTAGGAACTATGGTGAATTAACTTCTCAATCAACAGAAGACTGATCACCAGGCCAATTGGTGTTCTGGGTCAGGAGAAGGGGCTGCTCTACCCCAGCCTCTAGGATTTGTTCTTTGAAAATGACACTGTCCAGCTTCCTTAATTATGAAACCTAAGATGTGCTGTCACGGTTACCTGCAAGAAAACCTGATGGCAATGAGAAAGTGAGTTGACCAGCGCCACAAAAGTCCATCCAAGGCTCATAACAGCTAAGTTGTTAATATTCAGCACTAACGTCAAGTTATTGTGGTTACAGACGTACTGTCTGCCTTTCCATTTGGCCTTCAAGTGGAATACATAATGGTAGAAAAATTACAAAATGGCAGTGCTAAAATTGACACAAACTATAAAAAAAATTCATCAATACTCACCAAATCAGAAAGATTTTCCTGATTTTAGAATTTGAATCAACAACTATAGGACTTGAAAAGAAGAAGAACTCAGGGAAGGAGAAAAGGAGACGGATAACAAAAAGTTTTGCAATTACTTTATGTAGGCTAAGCCTTCACTTATACCAATCCCCAATGCTGTCTACTCTAAGAAGATCAGTAGACAGAGATTTCCTGCCTTTCTTGTCCTCACCTACCCTGGACCTCTGGAATTCCCCATTCCCTGAAAGCGATAGCTCCATATTATTTTGGCCCAATTTGTATTTTGACAAATATTGATATGTATTTCAAAGAAATGGCAAAGAAATGTGGTGTTCATCTGATTTTTGTTTTCATCTTGCCTTTCTCAAGCATAAATTAAGATATTCTGTTAAATGTTCATTTCCATAGCCTAATTACACTGAGTACACTGTGGTTGATAGTGTTTACATACTGCAAACTACTTAACATCTTATATATAGTAGGAAAGATGTGTTTAAATATGTTTGCATGGCTTGTACTTGAATATCTCTAAAATAGACTTGAATCGTTATCAAGCATTGCCATCACGATGCTTTTTTGAGTTATAATTAAAATGTATCATTTTATTATACTTTCAATTTTTGCTCTAGAAAATGCTGAATTGTAACTGCACATTCAAGTTTAAATTAATTTACTGCTTCAAAAGTAATTTGAGCCATCTTTTACCTATAAATATTATAATTTGGTGGTGTATGTGGAACAGAATTTGTATAAATATTTAAATGAGCAGATGAAAAATGTTAAACACTTCTACTAAATTTAAGATTTGAATGGTACATAGTCCCTGTAAAAGGGTGACAAACATATCAATTTATATTTATCCATAGCTGACAATCCTAAATTTGAGCTGCCAGATTCTCTTCCTAACCTCTTTCTATGCCCAGAAGTGAAGTCTCTTCAGTGAAATTGCATCCCTGATAATCACTTAACTTCTTAGCTCAACCTGCAAGATTTTCTTACTGCAGGACTTCATATGGAAGGCATTCAGAAGGTGGCATGACAGAGCCATAATGTGGCTTCTAATTGCCAGTCAGTAAGAGCAGAATTAATATGGTATATATTGAACATTTTATTCTCAGAAGCCAAATAAACTAAAGTAAGAACTAGGAATTTTTTCTGTTAGGTAAAAATTTATATTAGCAGAATTAGGGCTGTTTGTGTTGGAAGGAACACACCCCACATGCACTAGAGTAAGCAAAGATGAAAATTATTTGGAAGGGTTCAGGGCTGGAAGGTAGAAGTGGATACTGAGGGTTTGAATCAGGCTGAATATCAGGTAGGCTTTCAACCAGGAACTCATGCCGCCAACATGATCTCACAACTCTGCTTCTCTCTGTCAATCTGTGTGACTCTCTTTTTCTGCAAATGCGTTGACCAGACAGAAAACATGAATGCTGGCAACTCCTAACTTTATCAGGTTCTGAAAACTCTCATCTTCTGCCACAAGACAATGAAGATGACTCAACTCTCTGAGTCCTTGTTTAAAAGTCGTGAAGAAGGTAGGTCCTAAACTAAGCCAGTCGAGCACAGGTGGAGGTTCCAGGGAAGGGAATATAGGTTCCCAACTGACCCCAAAGAAATGCATGAATGGTGAGTGTAGATCACTCCCAAGTGGAGGCCTTCTTTCTGGAATAGAAGGGAGTGTGACAAAGAACACAAGTGAAGTCCCCATCCATTGCTCTAAAAATATCTGTGCAAATCACTATCGTTGGCCACCTCTGCTGTTGCATAAGTATTCACTAGACTCCAACTCAAGGCTTCTTCGGGACTGCTGCTGGGTCATTGCCATCTCATTCCTGCTGAAGTGTAGCACAGTGCCTGAAGCAACTATCGGAAGGCAGGGAGAAACGAAAGAAATGAACTTTTAGTCTGAATGTCAAGCTGCCTGAAAATTCTGAGCCCTAGTTGCTCTTCATCTCTGTTTAAGCCATTGGAGCATCTATTGCAGAGTGATTAGAAGACAGAAACATGTGCTACTTAAATCATGACCTCCTGAGTAAAAGGGGCAAGTCCCCTGCTCCAATGCCACTGACTAGTATGGTACCTTCTACAAATCAATTAGCCTCTCTCTACCTTAGTGTCTTCATGTGCAAAAAAAAAAAAAATGACACTGGGACCCTTCTCATGAGGTGGTTTGACTTAACCATTTGTAAGGCAATTAAAGCAGTACATAGTAGAGAGAAAGCACTATATTTTTAGCCATCATTATTATTACAGATTAGTATTTTCTATTCAATTTGAGTTTCAAAGAAATTGGGAGCAATTACTTGTACAAATATGGTTTCTGCATCTGATTTTTGGAAAGCAGAATGGGATTTGAAGAATGGTCAACATTCAGATTTTTGTTCTTCACAACACATTATTGCTTAAACTAGGGAATAAGATTCTGATAAAAAACATACCATCAGAACATGCAAAAGTAGCTATTTAAACTCAGTATCAGCCACTTGGGCATGTAACACACTGCACAGGAAGAAAATATATTTTAGGACAAAGAGTATGTGCTTAGTGTTGAATACAAGCTCTGGTTTGTTAGTGGCTCTAGAACCTCCTTACCTCCCACACACAATTTCCTAACTTCTATATAGAGAATAATGATGACCTCAAAGAAACAGTAAGAGGGCAAACAAGTTGTTGAAGAAATTAAATTTCCTGATGTATATAATACAATCACAGTGTGGTATCTGGTCTATAATAGATACTCAATATTAGCTGTAGTTATTATATTTGGCTTGCTTTATTTTTCTACTTAGTAGAAGTAGAAGAGAGAAGGACTGTAGGTTCCTAATTTCTAGAGAAGAAAATTACAATTCAGTCATTAATTCTCTGGGGTCAAGGTTGACAAGAGGCACTCACCATCATTAGATAAGGCAGCCCAGACTCTTCTGGCTCTGGATGGAAAGGGGGCCTAGGGAATGAGATGAGGAGCATCTCCGCTCCAGCGTTTCCAGTCAGACCACCTGAGATGGAAATCCATATGAGGGTGTAGTTTGGTGCAGGTACTCTTCAAAACTGAATAATGACTTGACTATGCAATGTCCAGCCCCAAAATCAGTGGTCAGTACACAGATAGAAATCCCTGCTTTCATCGAACCTACATTCTGATCAGTTAACCTCTATAAAGAGGGGACGATTATATAGCCTACTTCATCTGGTTGTCATAACAGTTAAACAAGATAATGCATATAACACACGTCACATCACGCCTGCCATTTCTAAGAAATACCACTGCCACCGCTATCATTCCTAGCATCATTAGCACAGTTATGGTTTAGCAGTGGCTCAGGAGCCCACAGCAACTTACCCACCTGCTGGTTTCTCTTCTTGCTCCATGGCATCGAATTTGTGTGACATTCCCTCAGCAGTACCATAAAGTAAGATTAAATGGGGCTCTAATAGGAACTATGAGATACACAAATAGCCCGGTATTGACTGAGGTGTCTGTCTTATTTATCATTATACTCAGGTATCTAATCTTATATTCTGAAATAGAGATAAATAGGTAGCTGGACACTCTTCTAGATATGAATGTGTGTCATATACCAGAAACAATATCAACCACCAAATTTATGTGTGTGGACTTGACATGAAGTCATAATTAACAATGTTTATAGTCTTAATTTCAACATAATGATGTGAGATTAGAACATTATGATCTGAAGTTAGAAATCAAGACATGATGGTCTGGATCTCCTGACCTCATGATCCACCTGCCTCGGCCTCCCAAAGTGCTAGCATTACAGGGGTGAGCCACCATGTCCAGCCAAGGTACCTTAGTTTTTAAAGCACATATTACCGAATGCCATTTAATAGAAATATACTTCTTTTCACTTTGTTTCTATCATTTTAAGTTGATTTTTAAGATACTGCTAAAAAGTAACATTCATGATGATCTTTTTTAAAAGTTAAATAAATTTCAGATTTTCAAAGGGACACACTGAGTTGTTGAATTAAGATTGAGCCTGACATTGAACAGGCGTTCTCTGAGATCACATCCTTTGCAGGAACGTGAATGGAGCCAGAGGCCATCATCCTTAGAAAACTAACGCAGAAACAGAAAAACAAACACCGCATGTTTTCACTTATAAGCAGGAGCTAAATGATGAGCATACACGGATGCAAAGAGAGGAGCTACAGACACTTGAGAGTGGAGGGTGGGAGGAGGGAGAGGATCCCCAAAAAAATTAACTACTGGATACTAGGCTTAGTAACTGGGTGATGAAATAACCTGCACAACAAACCCCCATGACACGAGATTACCCATGGAATGAACCCACATGTGTACCCCTGAACCAAAATAACATTTAAAAACAATTGTCATTTGACTTTTGCTTCTAAAAAATAAGAAACACCCACACACAGAGAGGGAAAAGAAAGGGCATTCTCCATTTTCTTTTTTAAAATGTATTCATGCAGTGTTGCTGAACCTTTCATAAACTACATAGGCATTAGTCAGGCCATTTCCATGGTGGCAATCATGCATCATTAGCCAAGGTGAAACAGCCAACCACCTAAAATGCAAAGACATGGAAACACAAGGCATGGGAACGCAGAATGAAGCGAAGGAGGGAAACAGCCGCATTGCAGGCTTTGCGTTCTCATGACCAGGCAAGTGGAGACAGCTAAGGAATTGTTCTTTTTGCTGAAGATATTAACTAGAAATAAAAAATTATCTAAAGGCTTAAGGTTATGATCATACAGAAGATTCTAGGCTCCTGAAAAATCTCACTGGTAATTGGCTGAGCACAAAGGAGCACCTTTAGTGAAGGAGACACAATAGGGATGAGGGATGATGTGGACAAAGAGCTCACGTCCCATGGGGACTTGCCCTCATCTTCCCGTGGCACAGCGGGTATGTTTGACTTATGGGAACTCATGTTTCCAGCCACGAAAATCCAGGCAGTCGGATATTCTTCATCATAAGTGTTTTAAAGCACTGGTTTACAATTACAGAATTTAAAATAAGCTTCTCAAAACTGTTTCCTTGGGGAAGATTCCCACTTAAAAACCACAACTACAAAAAAGAGAACATAATCCTAAAATGCAGTATTTTAAACAGCTTCCCAGCATGGATGATGCAGATATCAAAATGTGGGAGTCCGTTCACATCCCATCCCCATGCACACGCCCTCAAGAACTGTTTCACAAGGAGTTGCTCACAGCTTTGGAGAAATGCAAAATGCTGGGATGTTTCAGGTAGAGGAACACCCAAATCCAGGCTGAAGGATCCAGGAAGTTATCATCATTTGTAAACTCCACCTGGAAAGCTTTGTCTCGGGACACACACACATGCACGTGCATAATCTCACACACACACAGAAGCCCAATTTTAAGAACATTGCATTTGACTTGCAATTCATTTCTAAACTTTTGAAGAGCTTGGAATCAGCAGGAAATTGGACACCAGAAGTAATATGTGAATTCATCTAACAGCATTTTAAGAAAAGATTCCCAAAGAAGGAAAAATATTTTCAAACTCCCTTCCCCTTGGAGTCAAAAAGCTTCTGGTTGCTACTTGCTCTGTGCCTGTGTGGGCTACTGGTGACTAGCTGAAGCAAAGTTGAGGAGCCCCAAGGAGTTGTCCCAGGTCAAACTGGAAGAAAGTGGATGAAGAGGAGGAAGCATCCAGGCCATCAGGGAGGCTCTTCTAAGAGCAGAGGGGGCTTGGGAGCACAGGGGCTCCCACTGAGCTCTTCTGCAGACTCACAACCAGGAACAGCTCCAACTTTGTCACTTGCCAGCTCTCGCATGTCTCACCTGAAAGCACCTCTCTGGACCCATGCAATCCTCTGACCCTGCCAATCACATGGCTAGTTGTCCCAGCCA
This sequence comes from Cheracebus regulus, assembly GCA_963574635.1. Taxonomy (NCBI): domain Eukaryota; kingdom Metazoa; phylum Chordata; class Mammalia; order Primates; family Pitheciidae; genus Cheracebus; species Cheracebus regulus. The sequence continues at coordinate 8,152 of CAUYQU010099571.1, forward strand.
GGTAAGAATGTTTGTTTTGGCTCTGGAAAGTGGCAGTCACCCTTGAACCTCATGGAAAGCTCAGAGGATTTCATTGCTGGAGGCTCTTTTCAATATGGTAAGAGGAATTCTTGCTCAGAGATGGCTGAAAAGGCCCTTGCTGCTGGGAGAATGACAAGTAGCACTTTGATAAGAAAGGGTCTAACATCTCAAGTGAAAGGAAGTTCTCATCAAGCCAACATTTCTGTAGCTCTGTGGAACTGAAAATTATCTGGTAAATAATCCTCATTTCACAATATTTCAGTGCCACCCTTCTTTCAACTCACTAGATACGGGAAAACTTTTCCCATCTCTTATCTCAATCCTAAGCCCCCACATTAAAATCCCTTCACTTCATGCCAGAACATCTGCCTTGTTTACGTTTCTCTTTATCAAATCTTCCTTCAGCTCCAGACCATCATTTCCTAACCTCCCATTTACTTATTCTTCTCCTGAAAGTCTGCTGTGGAGAGCCTATCTTCCTGGAAGACAGGGAGATTCTCAATGAGATGCTTAAGAATTATTCAGCAATTACATAAAAACGCACCATATCTAGGCTCTGTCCATAAAAATTTTGGTTCGGGGGAGTGTCTAGAAATTCACATTACCAAAGTGACATATACGGTGTTGAGTGCTAGTCACAGTCCCTGTCTGGGGCTTGCTGCCGTAATAGCAGATGCCTATGGTAGCCTTATAACTGCATTTCACGTTACCCACAGTTTTTCAATTCTTCTTGTCTTTCACACTCCAGTTAATTTACATTAACATATAAAGCTGTAGGTGTAGGGTAACCAATAGCCCATATAGCAACTTTGGGAAAATTAGATTAAAACACTCAAATTTCAAAGTACAGTCCCCATTCTGGGATACAGGGTTATACTGGCAGAACTCCATATAAACTTCAGTCACTACCGGCCCCTTGGCCACCAAACAACCTAAACAACAATTGTGGTGGCCCTGGCTAGGTTTCTGGGGTAGACAGTAAAAACCCCCCTTAGCAGATCAATTTTGCAGTGTTTTGATCTCCTGAATGGCTTAGTTTTTGAAATTTAGCCAACTGTTAGAAAATCTTGGCAACACAAGTGTGCTCGTGGAAATAATATTTATCACTATGGCAAAAAAAATAGGAGGAAAGTAGCATTCAGGATAATTTTTGAGAGCATCAAACAGAGACACGAAGTAAAGGCAGGAAAAAGAAAGTATGACTTGCCAAGGTTGCTTAATCAATTCACAAATATTTTTAAGCACTGACTGGGTGTAAATTCTATCCTAGGCACTTGGGGAAAAACAAGTAAAAAATGTGGCACCTGCCGCCAATAGTGCGTAATCGAATTAGGGAGCCAGGGTAATTAAGATAATGAAAACACCTTCATTTAGGTTTCCATAGCAGTGCGCACATCCCCATTTGAGCTCTGATCGCCTAGCTGTGCTGTTGTTTACTTATCTGTCTTGCTTCCTTCCCACCCTGTGAGCACCTCAGGAGCGAGCCAAGCACATTTCCATTTCACAGTGCAGCGGCCACTGCGATGCCTGGGAAAAGCTCACGGGGAAAGTTCAGGAGGGAAAAAAAAGAAGCGACTGCCAGGCCACCTGCTTTAGACATGGCTTGAGGAGGAGGGGAGCAATAAAGACACCAGGGCAGGAATGCGAACGCCCACTCCCAAGACCACAGAGAAGCCACAGCTAGCTCACCTACAGAGACGGTTATAAAGGCATGCAATCTGAAGTCAGATGACAGGGCTCCAAGCTCCCTCTGTGTGACCTGGGGACTGGCCCTCGCCTCTCAAATGCTAACATCCTCATCTGCTAAACAGGGGACACACCTACATCAGCACAGTTGTATGTGGATTAAAGATACCTTGATTGAAGAGGTGTCAGAGGACTCAAGGCCACAGCATTAGCGAGGCTGATGAGTCAGTTATCTGCTCCACAAGAACATAAGCTCCTCGAGGAAAGCCCCTTTGACCTTGTTTCCCTTTGAGTTCCCTGTACCTAGAACAGAGCCTGCTGTGGAGCAAGGACTGCACAAAGGAGGTGAATGGAAGAGTTATTCGTTGTAGCCATTGTTGCTGTTGTTTTTATTACTATCATGCCCTGCTGTTAAAACCCTGGCAGGCAGAGTCATACGTGATGGATGCAAGGACTGAAAAGTTGAAAATTAACTTGTCCTTGAAAATCACGTGAAGGCCTAGAGATGAAAAAAATCACTGTAATCTCAAGAATGGTGACTGTCATTTAAAAAAAGATGAGCCGATCCAACAGGGACTGTTTTCTTCCTGGCCCCTTCTTTCCTCTGTGGTGCGTCCCCCTACCTTTTCACTTTTAACCTCATGCAAATTCAAAATTAAAGATCCCACAGTTTCATGTTAAACAATTATCATAGGTCCTACCTTAGGACCCAAGGTGGAGCCATTTCAGTTTTCCTGTCTGTCATATCCTGTAAAATCACACCATTGAACAAAGATTGACTGCATAACAAATGGGTCATCCTGATGACCAGAAGGATGCACACAGATTAGAAGGCAGCCGTGCGAAGGACTAGCAGGATCCCAGGCTGCTGCACTCTCTTCTCTTTCTTCTACGTCCTCGAGGATGTCCCCAGTGCTAAACCAGCTGCTCGGATTAACATCCCTTCCTTTTCCACGCCCAGGGGGATTACTCATCAGTGATGTTCACCAGGTCCAGTTCAGAACCTTCACCATGTCGTGAGAAGATGGCCCACTCTTAAGAAATAGCCATGGACTTTCTTTCCTGAGTGCACAAGCACAGCCGTGGCTGGCATGGTGTGGAATGAGGACCCCAGGAGGGGACACGTTGCACCTCATAATCTAACTGTTGTAGGCTGAATGTACAGTAGTTGGCTCATTGAAGAAACAGCCAATTCAACCCAAACTCCCAAGTGGGTGATTTCCAGTGGCCCCTCGAAATGTTTAGACTTTCTTCTTCTTCCTCCCTAGGATGATCAGTCAGATTTACTGATCATCATGCAGGGCATCTGTGATAAGCCATGACCTTGTAACCTTTCTGAAAGTCACTACGTCCTTGCTCCAGTTGGCCCAGGGGCATTGTTCTGAGATTAGCAGTTACCTGTGCACAAACACGACTATTTGCAAGTGTTTAGTAAAGCTGGAGATGCCCCTAGTTAGACAGAGTATTATACACAAACATTTCATTCATTGCGATGATCTTAAAATACATGTGTATTGAAATATGTTCCTCAATTTACTCATCAATTTTCAGTGCTGCTTTCTTACAGATAGACCTGTGATGGCAACTTAGCTTTTGAGAAACATGAGATGTGTTGTTGTTATTTTACTCTCTTTTAGACTCTTTTCTCACCAAAGAAAATGCCCCATAAAGGTGTAGGAAAGAGTCAACAGAAAGATGGAATTCTTTTGTTTTTTTAAACATATATAAAGTTTTCTCACAGAATACTTCTGGTTTTAAAAGTATTGAAGACTCATTATGATGTTTAATTAATCATAAGAAATTCATCACATTCACGATGCTCAGTGAAAATCCAGGTCCCAGGAAGGCCCGCAGAATGTACATGTTGAGCTCTATTCAACATTCACGTCCACCACTTTGGGCTGGTGGGAAGCTCTCAATTAAACATATTTTGGATTTGAATTTAGATGGAATGCAACCAACAACTGGCGAAAGCTTGGAGAAACCAGCTCTGAAATCTCTCCCCTCTCTGGGCAGCCACCACCGATGCACGTACATACCTGCAGCAGTCCATTTGAGCTATGGTTAAAATGAATACACACCCGTTTTGTCCCAGGGTTCACACAAACAGGAGAAATAACTTCGAAAAGAGATCTAAAACAGGGTCTGTTTGGAGGCTTCTTTTCTGCCCACAGAGAGTTTCAGAATCCTCTCAAACACTGTTGAAAGCGGGGAAAAGGCTGCTTTCTGTATTGCTGCAATTTCCAGAAAACACTAACTTCATAAAGCACAGATTCCAGCTTTTGGTATCTTTTGACAATCTCAATAGGGGTAAAGATCAAGGATTTCCCTACCAGTAATTTGCAGATGCCGCTCGAAGCTCTTTCTTTCAGAAGAGATGAGGAAAATAGAAGAATAAAATTCTTTCCGAAAGGAAACAATCGTTAACTGCATTGAAGACGCAGCTAATTTGGATTTGCAAGCAACCCGGCACTATTTTTCTGGGTTTTCTTTCTGAGGTAGTCTCCTCTCCTCCCCCATTTCATGCATATCTTTATATGTATCTTTTTCTTTCTGTCTGTCTTTTAGTTCTGTTTGTACTGCAGCTTCAAATATAGAGCCAAGTCTTGTTTATTTCCTGCTATGCAGTTATCCCAAGATTGTGAGCCTGTTTTGGGGAAAAAAAAATTTTTTTAATTTGGAAAGCATCCTCTTCTGTAGTATTTCAAATTTAGAATTCCATTTTGCTGTAAAATGAAAACAAAGAGATGAAGCACAGTCCTGTGTGTTTCGAGTTCAGATGAATCTCAGCCACATTCCATAGATTATTTTGATTTAGTTTTAACAAAATACCACATTAAATCACTCTAATGAGCTGTTTCTGTTCCCCTCTCCGCACAAGGTCATTAGGTACAAGACAGCATCTTCCGCACTGTCTTCACTATTTCATGTCAGAGATGTCAAAAAGACTTTGATGGTTTTCCATAGCAGAGAATAGGACACCACTGTTCCTAAAGGAAAGGGTATGTACCTTCGCAGGGCAGCGATTTGTCATGCTTCTCCAGGACCGGGTCCGACACTCATGGCTGAGAAGTGCAGGCACACGTCTCATCCTGGGAGGAAAGTTCACCGCCCCGTCCCTCCTGCTCACTCACAAATAAGCTCATCTCGCAGGCTTCCTTCCTGCAGCGTCCGTTCACGTCTGTGCTTCCAGGGGAATGAAAGGAAAAACCTGAAATTAGCATACACATTTAAAATACCTGTCATTAAATGAATTGTGCCTCTTTTTTTAGGGTAACAGCTGTCTTTTTAATTATTGAGAGTTGCAGATACATGATACTCACAAAATATGGCACCGCACAACCAGTCCACCCACGGGAGGCCCTGCGCTCACGTCCACTGTGCACTGGGAAACAGACGAGGTGAGAGCAGCCAGGTATCCGAAGGTGAGTGGCTGGGAGTTACGCGTGATACGCTAATTACAGAGCAGCAGCTCCTGTACCGGCTTCTGACGAGGGGTCTGAACAGCCTCGTCAGTGCTTTCCGAGGTTGTTAGCATGACTAATTATCTCCTGGTGCAGTTTCTGTGAAGGCTGGTGTTCAGAGGAACGGTAAGCGGATGGACGCCCCTTTGGGGCTAGGTAAACCGAAACAGGCTTCCAGGCAATGCATTGGTGGGTACAGAGCCTGGGTTAAAGTTCAGCAAAGATTCCCAAAATAGAAGATGAAGTCAAAGCCTCTGGACCCGAGCAGTGAATTACTGTGAGTGAAGTTAGCAATGATCTGCGTGACTAAACAACTGTGTATTGCTGGTTGATTGTAACACTTTGCTGGTTGATAGGCATTTGCAGTCATATCAGATAATTCTTAGGTATACTTTTTATTTTGTGGCTAGTGTCTCTTAACCACTGCCATTTGTGTCAGTGAATAGGATATCTGTGAAAAAGCCATCTGTGAAATAGCCATCTGTGATCAAATGTTAAAGGCACTTCTACCAAACCGAAAGATAAAAGTACGCCAAACGAGATCACATGAGGAAGTTTACTAACATACAAGAGTCTTGAGTAACTTCATGGAAAAGGGTTTGCAGCTGAAGTTGTTTTAAAGTAATTTTCCACATTTGTCTTTGGTCCCACCAAGACATTCTGAAATGAAGAAAATCAAGCCCAGCAGCCATTATTTTTCAAAACATAAAAGAAAGTAGAGTCCCTTCTCTCTGCACAGATTTAAGAGTATTGTACTTTGTTTGCCACCTGATCTTTGTGGCAACCCCGGACCATGAGCAGCAAAGGTGCCACCACCCTCTGATGAGAAAGATGTGGGGATGTCGGGGCCGGAGGTGGCTAAGGTGGACCCAAGCCACGGGCACGGGAGTAGCCACCAGGTTAATCACAGAGAGTGCGAAAAGGAATAAAGAATGAGAAGGGGCCGGTGCCGATGCATGGGGGTGGCGTGGCACCCTGGAGGCCATGCAGGAGTGATCTTTAAGAACCTAGAAATCGATTTTCTGTCTGAGAATTAAGCTACACAATCAACAAAGCATGATCAGAGCTAAACAAAACAAAACTCCATCCATGAGACGGACTGCCTTCACATACAGCATGAATTAATAGCGGACTTGTCAAACCCATCTCAGGGCAAGGGGAAGGCCCTCTGGCAGGATGAGATGCAGGCCTGAAATGGAAGCAGCAGAAAGGACAGTTATGTGAGGAAACGGCTGCAAAGCCCCCCTAAGTGCCAACCCTGGGAGCGAGCCCTCTGGCCCCAGCCCCAGCAGCCGCCCTGCCTAACAGGTGTATCTTACTGTGCGGCTGGATGCCGGAATCATCAAACTCCGTGCTCTTGTTCTGACTGCCTGTTCCCCAAGCATCCTTCTGATGGTTTGACTTCCCAAGTAGCTTGCCTACAGGGAGAGAATGTGTTGGTCAGGATGAAGCCAACATCTGGTCTGCTTGACACTTATATTACTCACTGTAAATTAATGAACTGGCACTCTGGCTTCCTGTGTCAGTCTCCTCTGAGATGTGCTAACACGAGTCAGTGTTCTTGAGCCAGACCAACTCTGAGACCCTGAAAAATCCAAGCCTGCAGATGGAGGGCCTGCACTGAGCCTGGCCGGAAGACCACTCTCAAGTTTCTGCAGACCCCAGTTAAAGTAAATGCCATTCCCAAAGATGAACACATAAGTAATCATCCCTTCAATCCAAAATTGACCTGAAAATTTTGAGGCAGTGTACAGAATCCGGAGATGCCAAGTCAGCAGGGGACTAAGCCAGAGACCTGGCAGTAAGGAATGGCTCACACCACAGATAAAAGCCCGGGACAGGCCTGACTGACCACTGAGACCTCAGAGACCTTCACCTACCCCCATCAAGGTGGTACAGGGATGGGAGCATCTCACTCATGAGAAATGATCTTGTAAGTGTAGAGGGATTAGAATCAATAGAAAGGAAGCCTCTTAAAAGAACGTTTTAAATAGCTGCAGAGCTTTTTCCCAATTGACATTTTCTTATATGATCATGATGACACGTGATAATAACATACCAGGTGTCATAAAAGAACCACACCAACATTAGACTGTTTCACACAAATGAAGTCACTGTTGAAATAAGGGAGAGAGACAGAAATGAGAACGCAGAGTTGCACTATGCTCTGTCAGGGTCCCTTGCAGGTCATTTGGTGTGTTACAATCTGCAGCGTCAAGTGTGGGCACATGCAGATACACGTGTGTATGCAGCCCTAAGCGTGGGCACATGTAGACACATGTATGCGTATAGCCCCAAGTGTGGGCACATACAGATACACATGTATGCTTAGCCCTAAGGGTGGGATATGCAGATACATGTGTACATACAGCCACAAGTGTGGGCACATGTGGATACACGTGTGTGTACAGCCCCAAATCCTCTGTGAAGTGTGAGGTGGAGGACAGCAGAGCCAACTGCTCTGGGTCATCAAGAGCTTCCAGAGTCAGCACTGATTGCACAGAGCTGCCCTGCTCCGGCAATGCCAGGCAAGCTCCCCAGGGACACTGTTGGTGTGCACTGAGATGTCAACGGTGGCCACAAGCCCTGGACCCAGATCAGTGAGAGCAGCGCCTTTCCTTGGCACATTTTCCTGAATTACAGCGTGGAGCCCACAGGCATGGGAATCGAGGAAATAATGCAGCCTTCCATTCTTACTGCTCTATTTCCCATTTTCACATCCATTACCTTCCGTGGATTGAGTCATTCCAATGCTGACACATCTCAGAAAAATTGCAAATGTGCTTGTCTCCGCCGGCCGGGTGGATAGTTCCCTGTGCTATGAGTTCACGGTGCTGTTCAGTTTACCTCGATCGGGCGCCATGGTCCGAGTTACGTACGTTTTTTACATTAGGAGTAACTGGTGAATGATGGCTGCCCTTCTGCTTCAGAGGAGTGTGGTCTGTTTGGGTGCTGGCCACATCCTTGTGTCTTTCATAGAGTTGCCTGTTTGGAACAGCTGAAGTAAATCACGGCCAGAGATAATAGCACAGTAGGGACAGTGCCTAGGGGAGGGGAAAAAAAGAGAATAATACCTGAATCATTCCATGTGCTATTTTCAGGAAAAAGGATATTTGAAAATTTCAAAGACATTTAATAATTCTAAACAGCTCGTTAAATTACCCTGCTAGCGGTAGAAGAGGAAGAGCATCCAAATCCGTGCTCACTTTGCTAAAAGGGGGAGGCATTAGGAAGAACTCCTGTACAGATTTTTGGTGAGCACCAGGGCCCCTTTTCCCTAAAGACATTCCCTCTATTGCCTGCTGCTTGCTGCTTCGTAACACTTGACAAATTCACAGTTCTTAAAAGCCCCCATAAATGTTTTGTAAATTGCTCCATTTTATCAGGGAGTTCTCTGAGCCTTGTTCCTGATACTCACCATGTTTTCATTCTCAATTCCTTGTTTATCTTTATTTTTATGCATTTTCCAACATAAAAAGGCTGTCATTATTAGTATCAGCATTCTTGTTATTATTATCATGACGTTAACCACAGAAAAGACTCACCATCTGCAAGCTAGAAATTCCCACAATCTTCAGATTCTCACCACTTCCCCAAAACTAATAAAAAATAAGTAAATAAAGCCATCTAAAGAAAAAATTAAGACATCTTAAGCTGTTGTGTGCTTCGGGAAAAATCCACGTGCATATCTTACTTCTTACAAGTCAGCTTAAGCTAGCCAGGAGCCGGAGCATGGCTCGGTCACAGATATTGAGAAATCCTTCATCGAATTCCATTTGGACGGGAGAAGTAATTTAAGAGTATGTGGGTGGGAGAGACTTGGAGGAAAGGAGACAAGAGAGAGCACAGAGTCCCTGATGGAGTGCGGGGGAGGGGACGAAGAGGAAGGGTGGAGTGAGTTAGTAAAATTGCACCAGAGACCTAAAATTATAGAGCTGTTCGGAATATTAATCCCCACAGCTGCAAGAAGGAGGCCAGCCGATTGAAACTTGTTTGGAAGACTTTCCCGGACAAGTTCTATTAAAAATGAGATAGTGTACTGTAAATACAGGATCATGTGTTCCAGCATTTTGTCAGCACTCCAGCACCTGATTCATTCCCAATAGCTCTATCTACTGGATATTATACCGGGACTGTTAGCAACAGCCGGTACGTGTTTCCATCACTCAGAATGGCTACCTTTTTAAACACAAGCATGTAAATGAAATATCTTTCCCAGCCAAGCCAACCCCGGGCCTGGTACCAAGCAAACAGGGGTGCACTGCAGTCTGCGTGCAAATCCGAGTTGCTGCTATTGCTTGTTATCAATCCCTTCCAGTCCAGCATTCATAGGAGAACTTTAATACCAAGGAGGAGTCAGGCCAGCCAAGGAGCATCCGCATTAAAAGAAAAAGAAATCCAGCAAGAAACCAATTTTCCTTCAACAGCTGTTTGCTGATGTTTAATTTCTACCCTGGAAGTCCACTTTTCAGAGATTATCTAATAATTGCAGCTGAGTATGGGCTAGGTAATAATACATCAATAATATTTCCTCTTCTTCTCCAATCTTGCAGCCAGTCATCACGGCGATCACTAAGATATTTCACGATACTTTTGAGAGCGCCTAGACTTTTAGGGGGTTCATGGGTAGTGTCAGAAGATATTCTTCCCCAGATGACACAGAGCGGGCCCCTCCACTTCCAGCCAATCCACTCATCTCGGCGCCACCTAGGGAAATCTTGGAGCTGCTCTCAGAATTCCTCATTCATTTCCAGGATGGCCGTCTCTGACATTAGTGGCATTAGCATTAAATCACAGCCTGGATGCTAAATCACAACCTGAGAGGGAACAAAAACCCCCGTGACTGGGATGGAATAGCTTCACGGCTCCGAGGCAGCGTGCAGAGCTGTGCCAGAGCAGCTGTGAGGATGGTAGGTAGCTAATAAAGAAAGCAGGTGATGCTCGCCTTGGTGAGGGGCACTTGGAGCCAGCCAGGTGCATGCATAGAGGTGGAGGGTAAACAGATATTTAAAAACTACTGGCGTGTACTCACAACTAAACCCATTTCCTCCTGCACCCCAGCTCTGTCTCTAGTTCATTGAAGGGCATCTTATGGCTGGGATGGGTGCACACATGGCCCCGACATAAAATCAAGGGCTGTTTTGTTTGATCAGCCTCTTGTGTTCCCTCTTCATATAAGAGCAAAGGCAGCTCAAGAGCAGGGAGTGGAGGGGAGACATTTCAGCAAGGGAAAGGGAAGCCTTCCCAGATGAGGGCAACACTTGAGGCCCGCCACCAAGCAGGGAGGCTCTGGAAGATGCCAGAAAATAAATGTGGCAAAGATAAAAGAACGATGTTCTTGAATGTGGGATGTGAGAGAGTGAACTCACACCTCCTTCTCTATGGGAGGAATTGCCTGAGCATGGCTGTGGGTCCACTGTCCACATGCACACGCATGCACACACAAGCACACGTATGTGGGAGTGAGGAGCAGCCTTCACCTTTAAGACTTTCTGTGCTGGTAGCTGTTCCTTCTCAAAAGCCCCATGACCCTCATCCCCTGGTTGTCAGAGGTGGCACCTGACACAGGACATGGAGTACGTGACTGCAAGGCACCTTGTGGTTCTCGGACTCAGTTCATATCCTGTGAGTCCCTGGACACTCCATAGAGTTATTACTGGGTTGTAAATCCAGGGTTTTAACACATATAAAGCTGAAACCAGAATGTGGTTTCAGAAAATGACCCTGATGCAACTGTTTGGAAATGACCTCATTTCCTGAGGCGTCATGTGAGGTGGCTTCCCCAAGCCTGGGACATGCTCCCCCTCGGAGGGCATGCTGGCCTCAAGGCTGAGAGGAAGCAGAGGCCTGAGAGCACACCCAGCAGTTTTCTAAATTCAGTTACCACCTGCAGAGTAGGCTGAAGGCTCCCAAAGGGATATGTCCATGTCCCAAACCCCAGAACTTATAAATATGAAAGAAGGACCTTATTTGGACAAAGGCTGTCTGCAGGTGTAGTTAAGTTAAGGATCTAGCAATCTAAGCATCCTGAACTCTCTGATCAGGACCTCAATCAATGACAAGTGTCCTTGGAAAGAAAGGTAGAGTAAGATTTGAGTCAGAGAAGAGAAGTCCATACGGAGACAGAGGTGGAGACGGGAGTGAGGTTGCCATAAGCCAAGGGACACCTGTAGCCACCAGATACGGGAGAGGCAAGGAAGGGCGCTCCCCTAGAGCCTCCAGAATAAGCTGGGTCCTGCAGAAACCTGGATCTCAGACTTCTGGCCTTCAGAACGCTGAGAGGATGAATTCATGTTGTTGTCAGCCACCCAGGTTGTGGTAATATTGCAGAAGCTATAACAAATGAATACCCTACCCCAGAAAGTAAGAAAACTCACTTTATCCTAGGTGATAATTTTTACCAGAAAAAATTCCACCTCGATAGACATAACTAAGGTTTCACCTGGAAAAAAGAATACCCAAACATAATGTAGATTTATCTGTGCCACTTTCTCGTGAGACAAATGACTCTCAAATCGACACACTGACATCTGTTCTGAATTTGCAACCAGAAAGCCCAGGTCACCAGGAACATGCTACCTCTTACTGCACTGGTCTGAAGGTTTGTGTAGCCCCCAAATTCATATGTTGAAATAGTCACCCCCAGTGTGATGGTATTAGAAAGTGATTAGATGACGCGGGTGGAGCCCCCATGAATGGAATTTGTGTCTTTATGTAAGAAGTCCCAGAACCCTAATCCCTATCCCTTCCTTCTACCACGTGAGAAGATGGCCTTATATGAACCAGGAAGCAATTCTCACCATACACTGAAGCTGCCAGTGCCTTGATCTGGGACCTCCCAGCTTCCAGAACCGTGAGAAAGACATTTTTGTTGGTTATAAGGTTATAAGTCACCCAGTTTATGACAGTTTGTTATTGCATCCCAATCAACACTAGGACACTCACTAATGTACACCTAATTTAGGTTTCCAAATGGAAATCTTAATTTCCCATTTTTAAACATCTATGTTCCTATTATTTTGGAGCTTTCTCTAAATACACAAAATGACCAGTGCCGTACATCTGCAGTGATAAAAGTACTCAGATGCTAAGCTCAAACAAACACTCTGGGTCAAAAGTGAATTTTTGCTGGTTCCTAAAAAGTGGAATGGCCACGAGGAAGGAGAAATGACCGGTGTTTGAAGCCTGCATACATTGAGAAATCAAACAAAAATGATACGATTTCTATATACTCCCTCATGATGCCGAGCGAGAGTTCAGTGGGAAGCAGAGGGAAGGGCCGCATGTTTTGCCTGCGTGGGTCCTGGAACCCCCATGGGAATTATCCACAGAAGCAGAGGAGTTGAGTGGTCCAGCTGCCAGATGTGGAGCTGTCACTCTGTAACTGCAGGACCAGCAGGCTGTTTAACTTCTCTCTGCCTTGATAGCCTCCTATTCAAAACGGGGTGAATGAGAGCAACTAATCTAGAAGGTAATTGTGAAGATTAAATGAGACATTATATGCCGATCCCTTAAGACAGTGTCCTAAACACAGTAGTGCTCAATAAAAGTTAGCTGTTACTCTGAACCCTCAATAGATGCAGGATCCGATGACACTTTTAGGACATTGGTTCAACAGCCTTGGAAATTCTTGAGGAAAGAAAGATTCACCCACTCCCCCAGAGCAGAGAGAATCTAAGTTCTAGGACTGCTAAATTTCACTCAATAATCTTTGGGCAGCGCTCTGACTTCCAATGTTTTGTTAGTATGGGATTGTGTTTGTTTCATATTTATGATATTTTACATTTTGTGAATTTCTCTTTGAATTTGATTCAAATATTTGTTACCATTTTTTCTAATTGAAGTGAAATGTTTGTTTTATTTTTATTTTTATTTATTTATTTGAGATGGAGTCTCACTCTTGTCCCACAGGCTGGAGTGCAATCTCAGCTCACTGCAACCTCCGCCTTCTAGGTTCAAGCCATTCTCCTGCCTCAGCCTCCCAAGTAGCTGGGATTACAGGCACCCACCACCATGCCCGGCCAATTTTTTGTGTTTTTGGTAGAGATGGGGTTTCACCATGTTGGCCAGGCTGGTCTCGAAATCCTGACCTCATGACCTGCTGGCCTTGGCCTCCAAAGTGCTGGAATTATAGGTGTGACTCACTGTGCCCAGTTAAAGTGAAATGTTTATAACATGAAATGAACCATTTCAAAATGGACCATTCAGTGGCACTTAGTACACTCACAGTGTCCTGCAACCACCTCCTCTATCTAGTTCCAACATAGTTTTCATCACCCTAAAAGAAGTTTCTCATCCCATTTATCAGTAACCACAAATCTTCCTGCCTACAAGTCCCTGGAAATCACTCATCTGTTTTCTGTCTCTGTGTCTCTACTATTCTACTCTGAATATTTCATATACATGGAGCCATACAATAGATGACATTTTATTCTGTCTTCTTCCACTTAGAATAAGGTTTTTGAGGTTCATCCAAGTTTTAGCACGCATGAGTCTATCACTCCAAAATCCTTTTCAGGACTGAAAACGTTCTATTGTATGTATATAACAATTTCTTTCTCTATCATGTCTTGATCAGCATTTGGACTGTTTTCACCTTTTTGCCATTGTGAATGCTGCTGCTGTGAATATGTATGTATCTGAAGACATTTGAGCCCCATTTTTAATTCTTCACAGTATATACCTAGGAGCAGAATTACTGGTTCATATGGTAATTCTATGTTTACCTTGTTGAGGATGCCAAACTTATAATTCTGTTCACTTGTTGCAGATTTCCACTGTGGCTGTACCATTTTGCATACCCACCAGCAATGTGTAAGAATTCCATTTTTTCCATTCTTTCCATTGCTTCTTATTTTCTTCTTCACTTTTTTTGGGTGATTGGTTGGTTGGTTGGCTGGTTGGCTGGTTGATTGGTTGATTGATTGGTTGGTTAATTATAGCCATCCAATCCAACCAGCCAACCAACTTCATGGTAGGCATGAAGTGCTCGTTCACTGTGGCTTTGACTGGCATTTTCTTATTGACTAATGAATGAGGTTGAGCATCTATTCATGTGTCTGTTAGCCACTTAGATATCTTCTTTGCAGAAATGTCTAGTCAAGTCCTTTGCCTATTTTTAGTTGGCCTGCCATTTAGTGGTGGAGTTATAAGAATTCTTTATGTATGCAACACATAAATCTCTTATCAGACATGGGATTTGCAAATACTCTATCTCATTAAGTCCTCTTTAAATTTTTTGATTCATTAAAATTTTATTTTATATGTTGTGCTAGTTTCCTGCTTCCCTGTTAGACACAGCTGCTTTGACTGGAGTCCTCTCAGGAAAGTCTAAGTCTTTTGCCCAGGTGGACATCACAGGACCCATACTTCTTTCAGTCACAGGCAAGTAAAGACTTGGGTGAAAGAGGAATTATAGGGCAAGTAGCTTCATAAGTTTAGAACAGCAACCTCAAGTATGGCCCCTGGGATGTAAATTCTAGCTCCGTGTCTCAGTAGCTGTGCCACTGTGGGCTAGCTCCTGGACCTGCTAATCCTACTTCCTCTTCTGTATATGGGGGACAGGGACAGTGTGTGCCTCCTAGGGCTGCTGTGAGGTTCACACAGATGATCCATTTAACAGATATGATGAAAACAATGTTAGCTAATCATATTTTTGGTGAAGAAATATTTTCAAAATAGGTACAAGTTAGCATGCTTACATTATTCATTTTTATTTTTATTTATTATACTTTAAGTTCTGGGGTACATGTGCAGAACGTGCAGGTTTGTTACATAAGTATACATGTGCCATGGTGGTTTGCTGCACCTATCAACCCGTCATCTACACTAGATATTTCCCCTAATGCTATCTCTCCCCTTGCCCCCAACTCCCCAACAGGCCCCAGTGTATGATGTTCCCCTCCCTGTGCCTGTATGTCCTCATTGTCCAACTCTCACTTATGAGTGAGAACATGCAGTATTTGGTTTTCTGTTCCTGTGTCAATTTGCTGAGAATGATGGTTTCTAGCTTCATCCATGTTCCTTCAAAGGACATGAACTCATTCTTTTTTATGGCTGCATAGTATTCCAAATGCCCATCAATGTTAGACTGGATAAAGAAAATGTGGCATATATTTTTTATGTAGCCTCTTCAGCAACAGGTCTAAAGCACAGTCTCTATGTCAGAATGGCTATTTCTTTCATTTCAACATATCAGCACTTACTTCTCTTTTTTCCCCAAAGCTACTTACTTTCTAGGAAAAAACCTCCTTCACCAGGCTCCACTCATTTTAATGCTACAGTGAGTACAGTTTGAACAGCAACTACCATTCATGAAGCTGTAGCTGGGTAAAATGGGGTAGCTAAACCCACTACATCCATGATACCCAGTGAGCTTTCTCTGTGCCAACTAGAGGCTTAGAAAGAAAATAAATCATCATAATCGTAATCAATTAATCAAAAACTTTAATAAACTATGAACTGGTATTTCCTGAGTTCCTCTTGTGATTTTATAATCCTAAGAAGAGGAAGAAGGGAAAAAAAAAAGAGCTGCAAAACTCAGCCCAGCAATAAAACAAGTAATCCACAATAAAGTATCAAGTATCAGGTATAATAACCCTTTCAAAGATAGAAAAACTAACCTTTGTTGAACAGGAAATTAGAGAATTCCATACAGTAAGGTGTCAATTGAAGGCATCCACGTGTAGTTAAAGATGGAAGAAGAGAGAGCAGAGGCTGGTGTTCTGATGAAACGCAACACGAGAGGGTGAACTTCAGCATTGGTGTGTGACCAGGCGTTTGTGGGCGCAGCTCAGTGACAGTCACCAAGACCCTGAGAACATAAACGACACTGGGCAGATGCCTACCCAGTGGAGAGCTTACCCCTTTCTCTCTTTCTTTCTCTTTCTTTCT
>CAUYQU010099572.1:0-21144 GCA_963574635.1 Cheracebus regulus
AAGGAGGGAGGGAGGGAGGGAGAGAGGGACAGAGGGGGTGAGAGAGAGAGAGGGAGGGAGGAATGGACAGAGGGGGAGGAGGGAGAGAGGGGGAGAGGGAGGGAGGGAGAGAGAGAGGGAGAGAGGCAGAGAGGCAGGGAGGGAGGGAGGGAGGGAGGGAGGGAGGAAGGAAGGAAGGAAGGAAGGAAGGAAGGAAGGAAGAAAGGAAGGAAGGTAGGTCTCATTTCTTTTTTTGTTTTAATTTGAGACAGTCTTGCTCTGTCACTCAGGCTAGAGTGCAGTGGTGTGATCTCTGCTCACTGCAACCTCCACCTCCCAGGTCAAGTGATTCTCCTGCCTCAGCCTCCTGAGTAACTGGGATTACAGGCACCTGCCACCACACCTGGCTAATTTTTGTATTTTCATTACCACCACACCTGGCTAATTTTTGTACTTTTACTACCACCACACCTGGCTAATTTTTGTAGTTTGTATTTATTTTAGTAGAGACAGGATTTTGCCATATTGGCCAGGCTGGTCTTGAACTGCTGACCTCAGGTGATCCACCTGCCTCAGCTTCCCAAAGTGCTGGGATTACACGTGTGAGCCACTGTGTCTGGCCCTCCCTTTAATTTTTGTTGAAAAATTTTCTGGTATTTTCTGGGCATGCTTCTTTCTAAATTATTGATTACTATTAAATATTTGTTGCGTCACAACAATTATACACTTCATAATCAAATTTTAAATTTCAACCATCCAAACCCAAAACAAAAGCTTATTATTTTTCAGACCAATACAACGATTTATACGTTGTTTTTGTCCTCTGTGCATTCAAAGAAATTGAACTGAATGCATTTCCAGATGCAGTAATTGAAACTGGTTTATGAGTATAAAAAGATAGGCTAAACATTTATAATGTGTGAGTTTCCTAAAATTTGCTTTATGTTTTTCACCTAAATTTCACTTTAAGTGAAAGGTAATACAGATAAGTATGTTTAGTATCCAAAGTAAATAACTTTTAAAAAGCAGCATTCATTTCTATAGTATAGGTATAAAGAGCAAGTTTTCTTATACAGCCTATACTGTATATATTGTGATTAAATTTTAGTATTCTTTAGTTTACCTGATAGTTGCAAAATCTTTCAAAACTTAATGAGTATATTCCTCTATGCATTCCAAGGCTTTAGTAATTATCGCAGCCTCTGAATTAAAAGATCTCCAGAAAACAAGTGCAAAGCTAGCAGGTTCATTGTTATAGTTACAATGAGCAAACCTGGACCAAACAGTTTCACTTCTCTTCACCTCAAGATCAAAGAGGACACTAAACAGTTTCATAAACTAAATACACCAGCAATACAAATTTCTATCCTTTCCATTGAAATACTTAATCCCACCGCAAATAACCTAGAAAACATTTTGCAATGTCAAAGCTCCAACCAGATGTTAAAGATGTCTGTGCTTACCAGTGGTGATGTCATCATCAACAAGGTCATGTTCTTCCTCCTGGACTTTGGCTTCAGGCCCTGAGGCATCAGGAGCAGTGGTGATAGTCTGCATGGCTTCTGATGTGACTCCAGCTAAAACAAATGCCAATCACAAGGTTTCATTTTAAAAAATGAAAAGGCAAACAGAAATTTTAAAGATTTAATTTACTTAGTGGATATAAGCACAATACATTAAAAAATATATATGTTCACCAAAATTAGAGACACATATCAATGAAGAAAACATTTGTGTGTGCCCTATTTATTTTTGTGTCTATATGTACATGGGTATATACCATATTTACTTTTAATCAAGATCTGGGAAAAACAGAAGGAGGATGCTGAAGTATTACATTTTTTACTTTATTCTTGTCAATGTTTTTGCTACAGTTACTTTAGATGATTTAGACAATTATGCAACAAAGAAGAAAACAATCTGGAAAGTGAGGATTATTTTAAAAGTTTACTTCTTTTTAATGTTAGTTTATAACTTGGGAGTTGGGAGGAAAGATGAGGACAGGACAAGAATTTGTGCTCTGGGGTTAAGTAAGGGACCTGAAATGCATTGCCTAAAAAAGAGTATAATACCTCCCTCTATGAAGAAATTCAATATGAGGTGACATAATTTTCACAATCAAAGAATCTACCTGAAAGCAGACAGGCAAAGAAGTTCTGAGGCCAAAAGCTTCCATTCTGTAAATCGCCTGAGAATTTGCCAGCTCACACAAATGTCGTTTCCTTACATACCTATCCTTTCATATTTGATGATACATATTTGTTGTCAACGTGCATCTGTCACATTATTTCTCAATTTCTCAGTAGAGAGTAGGGTTCATCAAGATTTTTCATACGGTTATCAAAAGATGTTGTTCAGTCATGATAATGTACAAATCCAGGAGTTAAACTTTCTGACCAAATAGTCTCATATGTATAGCAATAACTGCCTACATACAATCCATTTAAATATTTTAAAAAACAAACAGTTCTTTGGTTCAAGGCGTTCTTTTCTTCTAAGGGTCATTCATTTAAACATTTATGTGAAATTTGGCCTTACTGACTCCGGTTAACCAAAGGCATCAAAAGAGGAAGAATCTTAGACACTAACTACCATAACAGATCCAGAAATGGACCTACCAGTAGGCAGTTCCAAGCTCTAAGGATTTAAACTTGGGGGCTGAAACACATTATTCAGTACCATTACTTATTCAGAGTTGCTTTTAAAAATAATAATGCTAAAGAGTGATTACTAATAAAAAATGACAAAGCCAGCACTTCACATAAGGATTTGTTTTCAAAAAAATTTTTTTTTAACTTTTGTTTTAGGTTCAGGGGTACATGTGCAGGTTTGCTATATAGCTAAACTGCATTTTGTGGGGGTTTAGTGTACAAATTATTCCATTACCCAGATAATAAGCATAGTACCCAATAGGTAGTTTTTCCGTCCTTACTCACCTACCAGCCTCCACCCTCAAGTATGCCCTGTGTCCACTGCTCCCTTCTTTGTATCCATATGTATTCAATGTTTAACTTACAGAAGCATTTTTATTGTTAGATTTATATGATTAATTTTAACATAAAGGAGGGGATATAGTAGAAAAATATTAATTACTTTATTAAAGAGAGCTATCAGTAAAATAACTACAAAGAGGAGATAAGAAGGTAAAATCACATTCCTAAACAGATATTGCTCAAATACAAAATCAAAAATCATTATTTCACATTATTAAATCAATATATAAATCTTCGAAATATCTCAGTCTCATTTCTTGCTTAGAACTTTGTAATTTTTAAAATGATCAGAAAAACACTAAAAAAAAATATTAAATAGTTTGGATTGTAACAATCAGTATTAGTATTTCCCTTTCCTATAAAACTAAGGGATCAATGAAAATAAAGCTGGTATTTATGTAGTAACAAGTTTATGGATCCATTTACATTTATCTCATTTAATCAGAGAGGCTAATAATTGCTCAACATAATATAGCTACTAAATTCAGGAACCAGAATTGAGACGTAGGTCTTTTGATTTCAAACTTCAATATCAATTTACCACCAAGTCTTTCCCAGGATTAAGTTCCTGGGGACAGGGTGGGAGGTGTCACAGAACATCACAGCATAACCATGAAATCATAGAATCACACAATACTGATTATAAACACTACCAAGCATTCCATAGAGTTCCTGTGCTATGCCAGTTAACTATTTAACCAAGGGAATTCAGTGTTTTGGAACAGAGCTTAAGGAACAAACATGTACCTCTCAAAGTAACAGGTACAAAGACTAGGGAGCAGTGCTAAAACTGGTTCTGTGATTGATGCTTTCCAAAACATAGTAAGGGCTACAAAATCCTTAGCAGGAAAAAAAAAAAAGAAAATACAAAGAAAAGAAAACTATAGCCCAAAATCTCTCATAAGTATAGTCTCAAGAATTCTTAACAAACTAAAAGCAAATAGAATACAGCAACATATAAAACGAATTATAAACCATAACCAAGTAGGGTTCATTCCCAGCATGAAAGGGGTTCAATTTGCCAAATGGATCAATATAATCCAAAATATTAACAGGCTGAAGAAAAACAGAGTTCCTGATCATATCAATCCTTTGACAAAATTCAACATCCATTCACGATTAAAAAAAAAAACCCTCTAAGAAAAATAGAAACACAGAGGAACCTGATAAAGAGCATCTATTAAAAGCCTACAACTAACATTATACTTAATGGTGAAAGTCTGAATGCTTTGACCAGGAATATGGGAAAGATAGTCACACCACTCTTACTTATCATTGGAAGTTCTACCCAATGCCACAAAGCAAGAAAATACACACACACACACACACACACACACACACACACACACACACACACACACACACACACACACACACACACACACACACACAGAGTTTAGAAAGAATGATGTAACTGCCCTATGTGATGGTTAATTTTAAGTATTCACTTGTTTGGATTAAGGGATACCTAGATAGCTGGTAAAGCATTACTCATGGGTATGTGTGTGAGTGTGTTTCCTGAGGAGACTGGTGTGTGAGTCGATGTACTGAGTGGGAAAAACTGGCACTCAATGTGGGCAGGCACCATTCAATTAGCTGGGGGCTCTGGCAGAATGAAAGAGCAGAGAAAATGCAAATTCTCACTCCTAGAGCTGAGACATTCTTTTTCTTCTGTCCTTGAACATCAGAACTCCAGGTTCTTCAGCCTTTGGATTCCAGGACTTACACCCAGCAACCCTCTGGGTTCTCAGGGCTTTGGCCTTGGACTGAGAATTAAACCCTTGGCTTCTCTGATTCTGAAGATTTTAGACTTAAACTGAGATCCACCACCAGCTTCCTTGGGTCTCACACTTACAGAGAGCCTATCCTGGGACATTCCAGTCTTCCTAATTGCATGAGCCAATTCCCTAGTAGGTCCCCTTGCCTCTCCCCTTCTCTCTCACCTTCTGTCTCTCTCTCTGTCTCTCTCTGTGTCTTTCCATCTATACTTTTGGTTCTGTTTCTTTGGAGAACTCTCACTAATATACCCCACTCAAAGATAAAATGATTGTCTACAGGGAAATACAGAGGAATTACTGAAACTAATAAGTTAGTTCAACCAGGCAGCAAAATGTAAGAAAAAAAAAACATGGAAAAAAATCTATTCCATTTCTATATGTTAGTAATGAACAATGGACACCTAATTTTTTTTAAGCCACAGTACTATTAGCAGTAATTATGAAAACTAAAATACTTAGATATAAATCTGAAAACCCACAAACAGGTCTTGTATGCTGACAACTATGAAAAACACTGATGAAAGGAAAGGAATCAAAGGAAAGCGAAACAAATGAAACAGAGAAATACACTGTGATCATGGAATTGAAAGATTCAACACAGGAAAGATGCCAATCCTCCACAAATAGATTGATATGCAAATTTAATGCAATTTCTAACAAAATCCCAGTAAGATTTTTTTTGTAGATAAACAAAAATATTCTAAAATTATATGAAAGACATAGGAATTAGAAAACAATTCCAAAAATGAATAAAGTAGAAAAAAGTCATGTTACCCCATTTTAAGACTTATATAAAGGTATTAAAACCATGTGACTTTGGCAGAGTGATAAACATTAGGTTAACGTAACAGAATAGAGAACCAAGACACAGACACACACCAATACGCCCAAATGATTTTAGACAGAGATGCAAAACCAATTCGACAGGGGAAGGAAAATCTCTTCAAAACAGGGCTAGAACAACTGAACATCCAAAGGCCAAAAAAAAAAAAATGAACCTTGACCTTAGGCTCATACCTTATATAACTAGTGACTCAAAGTAGATTGTGGACTTAAATATAATACATAAAAGTACAAATTTAAAAAAAAAAAACTTAGGAGAAAATCTCTGAAATCTAAGTTTAGACTTGACACCAAAAAAAAAAACAATTGGCAAAATGGGCTTCTTTAAATTTTTTAGGCTTTTTTCCTACAAAGGCCCTGTTAACAGGATGAAAGGACAAGCTCCAAACTCAGAGAAAAGATTCACATATCACATGTCCACCAAGCAGTTAGTTCCTAGACTATTTGAGGAACTCTCAAAACTCAACAGTAAACAATCTGGCAATTCGTCAGAAGGTTAGAGTTGTCATGTGACCCAGCAATTTTACTACTAGCGAATGAAAACTTATGTCCACACAAAAGCATCTACACGAACATTCACAGCAGCATTATTCATAAAAGTCAAAAGGTGGAAACAATCCAAATGCTCATCAACTGATGAATAAATGATGACATGTTCATATTATATATGAATTGCTATATATTATATACCAACACAAAGAAATAAAGTGTAATACATGCTATGGCATGAATAAACATTAACAATTTTAACACAAAGTAAAAGAAGTCATAAAACATTACATAGTATATCATTCCATTTATATCAAGTGTCTAAAAAAGCAAATCTATGGATACACAAAGTAAATGTGTAGATTGGCCTAGAGCTGAGACAGGTGGAGGGAACAGGGAGTAATGCTAATGGGTGCTGGGGTTTCACTTTGGGGTGTCTGAAAATGTTTTGATTTTAAGTGATATTTGTACAACTCTACATCAGCTAAAAAATAAGGCCACTGAATTGTATACTTTAAAGGGTGAATTTAATACTAAGTGAATTATATGTCAATAAATCTGATTTTTTAAGTTTGATTTTCTAATATTCCAGATCAACCAAGATATCCATGCCACCTCAGTGTACTCCTGATGCTTTTTTCTGCCATATAGCTGAAGAAAAAAAAGGGAAGAAAATAGTCACGTAGAACATTTACACAATAAGAAAGCAAAATTCAACACGAATATTTTGTTTCAGAAAGGCATAATTTTCCATTTAAAAAAGTTTTTAAAATTAAACTATATTCTTGATGTTGACTATATTTGTAACTCTATTAATCCTCACAGTCAAAATTTCTGTACTGTTTTCTTTCTAATCCATAACTTGTTTACTTGGAAATATTTCATTTTTTAAAGATCAGCAAAATATCCTAAGTCCCATAATACAGGGCACTATGAGAGCAACAGACTACTTACGACTTCTAACCTTTCTCAAAGACAGTGAAGGGGTAAGAGAAACTGAGAACGAACAGCCCAAATGACCACACTCAACTCTCAAGTCCAAATGGCACAGCTCATTTACGACTAATTTTAACCGTTTGCTTTTAGGAAAATCTGATAGGTACATTTAATTTTTAAAGATTTCGGCCATATAGTTATGATAGAAGATTATTAAAATCATTATTTAATACTTATAAGCAAGGTAGCCATTCTCTCCAAAAGAAGGAATAATATTTTTTAAAATTCCCAGCCATAAACTTGGCTATTTTTAGTTCTATCAGGACCTTATGTTAATGGGTGGAGATAACAGTAGACTTTCTGTAAAACGCAAAACAAAAATCAAATCAGTGGTTACCAGGGGTTAGGGTGTGACAAAAGGACTGACTATAAAGAAGTAAAGTAAAATTTTTAGAATAGTGAAAATAACCTACGCCATGACTATTTACATGTGTTTAAAACTCACAGAACAGTATGTTTAAAAGTGTGCATAGACACAATAGAAAGTACTACACATCCCTGTCACAAAAGATAATTGAAGATTATGCCAGAATACAAAATTTTCAACAAAACAGAGACTAGAAAAAATTTAGTTCTTCTTGCTACAAAAAGCCTATGCTTTGTGAAACATAAAAATCTCTTCCTCACTATTCAAAGAAAATGAAATATCCTTGCAAAAAAAAAAAGTCCACTATATTTATGGAAAGTTCAGGGTTTTTTATATATTGATAACCAAAATTATAAATATTGTCAATTATATGGTGATATTTTGGCATGTTCTTATGTACTTGACATAAATGAGCTTATCTGTCAAATTATACCATACAAGCAAAGGTTTACTTATTTTGAGTATTTCCAAAATATTTGACAGTGATGAATATCTCATAAAGGTTCAATAAATACAATCTGAACAGAATTGAATACTTTCTATCTCATGGTATAAATTATGTTATTTAAATATACTAGAAAATAACAGTAAGGGTACTTTGGGGAAAGAGAAAAGATAAAAAGATAAAAAATAGAGTAGGAAGATATAAGAAATAAATACAATTAACAGGAAGACATGAGACACATTAAAAAAAAAAAGTGAGTCTCCAAATTCAGATTTCACAAAATAAAAAAATCAATGTACATTATACCAAACAACAGTTCTCTATAAACAAGTTTTATACCATGAATTGGGGGAAAACAGAGGCAGAGGGGGAATCAAGTGGGACGGCAAACTGCTATGAGTAAGTTTGGACACAACAGTAAAAGGGAAGTGGGAGGGTTGTAGCTGGTAGCAGAAGTGAGAATTACAGGACAAGAAAGACTGAGATCTTCATACCATCTAGATTTCTAAATACCTAGGTAACTCTTCGTTGTGAAAAATCTATATACGTCAAACATTTCAATTTTATGCAATATTGTTTAAAACACTTTAAACATTTTTAAAAATGTAAATACGGAAATGTGGCCTTCAAAATCAATGGGATTAAATTACACTCAACTAGCCCTAGCAATAAAATTCGATATAGTATTCTAAAAATTATCTTTCATTAGCTTGTAAATGACCCTTTTGAATTTCTTTTCAACTACCTAACAGTATCTGAGTAATAATATGAACTCACAAGACTACAGTGTCATGTGATTAACATGAAAGACAAGGATAAAATACTAATTTTTAATATAGTAACATGTAAAAATCAGCACTTTAACCAATATGGAAATATAAAACCACTTCGGTTCATTACAGTTTTATTATTTTATTGACGATTAGATGGTAGTGATAAACATTATTAGTACTGAGAATGGAGGAGATTTATAAATATTAACGAAAATTCCATTTCTCATTCTCAGTAATACAGATTTCCACTGAGATTGAAAAATAGATCCAAAAGAATAGCAGATATTTTTATTTCATCAGTTCCTCACAACTGTGGTTTTCTAGTGGTCCAATTAAAGTACACTGGAGGCAATAATTTGATATGAACATTTACTGTGAATGAAGTAAAATTTAACAATAAGGGAGTATGTGAGTATCTACAGTTTCTTTTCAGGCAGAAGGCTTGAATTTATTGGAAACAGATCTCTGCAGTGACTGACCAACAGTGCCCCACATTCCCCACAATCCTTATGACAGACAGACAGCCTGCCTCACATTAATTCACTTCACACCACTTCTATCGATCCACAGCCGGTTCCCTAGTCTCTCTGCACACATTGCCTGTCTAGCTGCCTACATCCACAGCACATACACACAAAGGCCATAGAAAGATAACCTTTTGCTTTCCATTAAAGACACAGTATCCACTTTTCCTTCTGCAATAACATCAAAAATATGAAATTAACAGTATAGATGCTGTCTTGTAGAAAAGTCTTCCCCTAAGAAATGTTGAGGGTATTTATTCAGAATAAGGGATATAGATCATTTCAATTTACTGAAAACAAGAAAGTTAGTTTATTAAAGGTCACAAAGTAATTAGAAAAGTAAAACTATAATTTAAAATAAGCAGAATGTTTTCAAAGCTCAAATAAGAATGTAAGAATTATTTGGTAACATGAGTTTTGCTCTTTGTTTTTGAAGAAATGAAATACATTTCTTCCTAACTAGTATTTTTTTTTTTAGAAAACTGCTCTCATGTAAAATTTGATTATTAACAATTCTAAAAGAACAAAAGGGAAACATTTACTGAAAAATATATAAAATAGAAAACAGGAAGTGTACTGTATCAATGGAATATTAATGTGATGGCATAATGCTTTATTATTTCTCTATCCCAAAAAAACAAAAACTGATCATTAAAAAAAAAAAAATCATGCCATGCTTAATGCTTCTAATTCATCACAGGTACTTTTTCAAAAATTTCTGTGAGATTGGCAGGCTATGAGCTAACACCACCAATTTCAGTTTCAAAAGACACAAATGAACAAAAGATTATGCTGTTCAACCCACAAACTGTTATGAAACAAAGAAACTGTCTCGATCCACACCTGTACTAAAGCATGAGCTTAAAATTGTAACCTCTGGCTAACTTAGAAACTCAAATATAAGCATAATTACGTATCTCAGAACTGTGCTAAAGTATGTTCTTTTAGATAAGAGGGTACCTTTGATACCCTCTTTTTTGGGGGCAGGGGCTAAGATCACCTAGGCAGACATTACATCATCAAGTGGTAACAAAAGCAGTGCACTCACTACCTACAGTACATTACACCTGTTGTTATTTATAGTAACAGTAAGCTGCTCTGGAAATCAAAGAAAGGGAAACTGATGAAGGCTGCTGAAGTTGATGGCTTTTAAAAAGGGATGTTAAGATGTGTATTGGGCCTGAAGGATGGGATAGATCTGAGAGAGAGAGAGGCTGGCATTGCCAGTATAAGCAAAGCCATTAAAATGGTAGACATAACCATGCAAAACGTATGATGAAAACTGTGCAACAGTATTGGTAACCGTGCAATGTTCCCTCATTATCTTAAACACTCAAGGAGCATCCAGGCTATTATGCAACAAGCCCTGTACCAGAGACTAGACACAAAGGTGAAAAAGACATACCCTTAGCTTCCCAAAATCTTATATGTAAACTGAGGGAGTCATTAAATAAACGTAAGCATAGAAAATACCTTAATTTTACCTGTGTTTAGAAAGGGCTCTCCTGTACCAATGTAAAGAATGACTTGGAAGGACTCGATGAATGAAGGTAGTAAGGAGGCCAGTGATGTTAAAACCATGCTACCGGGAGCCCTAGTAGTTCCTCAGAAGTGCCAGAAGAAGGGAGACTTCCACCCTCCCCATCCTTACCTCTTTATATGCGGTTGTGTGTGTGCATGCATGCACACACATGTTTACAGAATTTCCATTTGTAGAAAGGATATTTGCTTTTTTGAAAGTCTGAAAATCACTGATCTAATTTTAAGACAGCATTTAATGGGGAGAAAATTGAGAGTAGTTTTCAGATAAAACATACAGAATGGTAGGAGTGTTCTCTAAGCACGGAGAAGGCAGAAGGAAAAATTTATTCATTTAACTTTGATAGTTATACTAGGGAAAGAAAATAAAAATGAAGGTAGGGAAACACAAAGGACTTTATACTAGAAAATCTAATAGCCATATTGAAAATACAGATTTATAAATGAATAGGTGAAAATAGTTTACATATGGAAAAAAATCAGCTCTCCTTAGGATGGGAAGAGGAAGAAACACATGTCAAGGACAATTTCACAAGAAGGAAATATTTGAGTTGGGTCTTGAAATATGTATAAGAATTTACAATGAAATGGCACCAAATGAAGAAAATTCCAGGAAGAAAGGGTTTGCTAAAAGTCCCTGGTGCATCTACAGAACGGGGTAGCAGGAGCATAAAAAGTGTGAGAAGAGGTAGGCGATGAGGCTAATATAACATTTGAGGCTAAAACCCCAAAGGTAATGAGAAACAGGGTACTAACAGAAAATTTGAAGCAAGAAAAAGTTTTTGTTCTTTAAAACACACACCTGGTTCCTGTATGGAAAATGACATAGAATCATTGGTAAATATAATTACAAGGTTGCTAGGGCTGATAACTATGCAATGAAAGTAAATAAAAACTTTAATACCTGAGATTTGGGGATAAGTAATGAAAATCCTATGATTTCTCTTTCTGGTCATCAGAATAATTCAGGAATTCAGTTTGGGTAGAGCCACTTGCAGTTGGTAAGGACAATTATGAAGGCAGAGAGTTTATATGTGGTGTCAATCATAATCTCCAAAGACACAATCCCGAACGCCATAATCCTAAATGTTGAAATCTCAAAAGATGGAAATCCTTAAAGATCAAAATCTCTACAATCTAAAATTCCAAATGACTAAAATCTCTAGAGTCTAAAATCCTCAAAATCATAATCCCAAAAGAGTAAAATCCCAAATGCTGAAATCCTGAAAGCCCAATTCTGGGGAAAAGATCAGTATACTTTTTGGTTGTATGCAGGATAGTTGGCTACCACATGTTAGCTACATCATGTTACATCATGTTAGAAAGAACTATTACCTTTTTATTGTCTTTATTTGGAAATTAAATGAGTTTAAGGAGATGTGGATGGGTATCAACTTGACAAGGGATAGACTTGTGGACTTCATTTTGGTATCAATTTAACTGGATTAAGGAACATCTAGAAACCCAACACAAAGCATTACTTTGGATGTGTCTGTGAGAGTGTTTTCAGAGATGATTAATGTGAGAGTCTGAGTGGACTAGGTGGAGAAGATCTGCCCTCAATGTTGGCAGAAACCATCCAATTGGTCTCCCAGGGTCCAGGGAGAACAAACACAGAAGGGAAATTGCTCTGTCTCTAAGAGTTGGGGCAGACTTCTCTTCTGCTGCCTTAAACATCAGAAATTCGACTCCATGAAAGTACACTACCACAACATTGACTTTGTGTGTAAGCACCGTGCATGTACGTAAACGTTTAAAGTTCCTCAATAAATGAAGAGATGCTCCTTTTGTACGTCTACATTTGCGAAAAATAAAATATCTCAAACTCTCAGCAATTTAGGTGATTGCCTGTGTGATGCCCTGTCGCAGTTTCTGACCGCTCTTATCAAAAGACTTAGGTTGTCTATCACAGCTCAGCAGACTGCTGTTATAAAGCTGGGTACACACAATCACCAACCACAGTGATATACATAATAATTTCCATGTTGACTTACTTCTTTATGAATAGGTTCGCCTACTCATAACTGTTATATCCACATGCCTGTCATTAGCATACCAGAGTTTTTATGCTTACAAAATATGTTATCGTTGCTTATTTTATTGTGATGTAGACTGTGAAGTTTTCTGACATGTTTTTTTTATGTTTCTCAAATAAATTCTCTGTAAATTGATAGAATGGACAAGGAAAATGTGGCACATCTACACCACGGAATATCATGCAGCCATAAAAAACGATGTTTGTGTCCTTTGTAGGGACATGGATAAATCTGGAAAGCATCATTCTCAGCAAACTGACACAAGGACAGAAAATCAATCACCACATGTTCTTACTCATAGGCGGGTGTTGAACAATGGGAACACATGGACACAGGGAGGGGAGCATCACACACTGGGGTCTTTTGGGGAGGACTAGGGGAAGGACAGCAGTGGGTAGGCAGGTTGGGGAGGGATAACATGGGGAGAAATGCCAGATATAGGTGACGGGGGGATGGAGGCAGCAAACCACATTGACATGTATGTACCTATGCTCAATCCTGCACAATCTGCACATGTACCCCAAAACCTAAAATGCCATTAAAAAAATAAATAAAAATAAAAGGACAAGTTCAGTCCATTCCTCTCCCAGTCACTCTCTTTGCCCTTCACCTTCCTCTGTGGGACGACACAGCACAAAAGCCCTTACCAGCACTGGCACCTTGATACTAGACTTCTCAGCATCTAGAAATGTGAGTTAATTTCTTTTTTAAATTAAAAAAAAAGTATATTTTACTTTTTCCAGAATTATATTTTCAAGCTTTTGATCTTTCAAATTATGATTCTCAGGATTTCAGACTTTAAGGATTTTAATCTTTTGGGATTTCAACATTTGGAATTTTAGAGTTTGAGACAGTATGTTTCAAGATTACGGCCCAAATCCAGTTTGATCTACTAGCAATCCCAGCAAGGTAAACAACAAAACGCAGTAATTTCTGGCAACCCAGCCAGGTTGCCTTTGTATCATCGTATAAAACCTGATGAATACAAGATAATGGACAGTGATATGTCATACATTAAATTCAATCATGGGCCAGGTATGGTGGCTCACGCTTGTAATCCCAGCACTTTGGGAGGCCGAGTGGCAGATCGCTTGAGCCAGGAGTTCCAGTCCTGTCTGAGCAACATGGCAAAAGTTCGTCTCTACAAAAAAATTAAAAAATTAGCTGGGCATGGTAGTGCACACCTATAATCCCAGCTACTCAGAAGGTGGAGGTGGGAAGATCACTTGAGCTTGGGAGGTCAAGGCGGCAATGAGCCATGATGGCACCACTATACTCTAGCCTGGGCAACACAGCAAGACCCTGTCTCAAAAAATTAATTAATTAAATAAACTAGATGGATACAAGAGGTTGAGTTTCGCACAGTGCCTGAGAGGTAATAAGTGCTCAATAAGTAGCATTAGAGTTCTTACCATTACTTTTGTCATTACTAATTTTTGCTTATTGTTACTCATTTTTTCCTATCTTCAGGAAAATACTGAATATTCAGGTTTTTCCCCCCATTTCATGAACCCATTTTCTTATGCCTTTTTAAAAACTTGTATTAAGTATCATTTCCCTCCTTTTAGAGCCACATTTCTAGACATCTTATGATACCTATTTATAAGTAAGACACTTGATGCCAAAAAAAAAAATTAGAATATTTACATTTCAAAGAACCAATGTATCTTACGTTCTTTCACTGCCAAATAATGTTATTTTCAAATATCTAAACACACACACACACACACACACACACACACACACACGAAAGCTTTTGACTCTTAATCTCTTCACACACAGTGAATAAATTATTTGAAAATAAGTGTACAGGAATCTGGTTTTAATACTGTCCTAGCAGATGACACATTTAAGTGGCCACAATATGCTATGAGATCACACTACAAGGCATTTTGGATATTCCAATAACTTATCACAATAATAAATTAAACATTGTAATATGCCCTGACTTTATTATTTGAGAATATTCACTTCTTTTACAGAAAACAAGAAGAAGAAGATGGAAGAAACTTTTAAGAAGTGTTGTGTATAGACGGTAAATGAGTACCATGTAAGAATATAGGCAAACTAATAAGAGATATTAAGTGCAGATAGTAAGTTAATGACCTAGAAGATACATGATAAAAAGCATGAAACAAGCAAGAATGTTACTTAGAGAAATAAATGGGAAGACAACTCATAAGATAAAGCCATAACACCTCTCAAAAAAAAAAAAAAAAAAAAAAGGAGGAAATCTGCATGACCTTGGATTTGCCAATGCATTTTTAAGATACAACACCAAAGGCATTTTGGACTTTATCAATATTAAAAACTTTTGCTCTGCAAAGGATGTTGTTAAGAGAATGATAGACAACCCACAGACTGGGAGAAAATATTTGAAAATTATGTATCTGTTAAAGGGCTTCCATCCAGTACATACAAAGAACCCTTAAAACTTATTAGGCAACCCAAACTAAAAAAAAAAAAAAAAAAAAAAAAAAAAAATTGGACAAAAGATCTAAATAGGTATTTCACCAAAATGGATGTGGATGGCAAATAATCGTATGAAAACATGCTCAACATCATTAGTCATTAAGGAAATACAAACTAAAATCATAGTGAGATATCACTATATACTTATTAAGATGTCTGCAGTTAAAAAATTACTAACAATATCAGATGCTGGCAAAGCTGCAGAGCAACAGGAAAGGTCAGTCCTTCTTGGTAGGTACACCTGCTTTGGAAAACAGTTACACTGAATTTTTAGTGATACAACCAAGCAATTCCATTTCTAGATATTTGCTCAAGTGAAAAAAAACATGCAGTTTATGAGAACTGGAAACTTACATTGACATAATACCCTGTACATGAATAGCTACTGGAGCTTTATTCATGATCATCAAAATCTGGAAACAACCCTGATGTCCTAAACAGGTGAATGGATAAATATACTTTGGTATAGCCACATAAAATACTATTTAGCAATAAAAAGCAATGAACTATTGATTCATACAATAACATGAAGGAATCCCAAATGTATTTTGCTATATGAAAGAAGCCAAACCCAAAAGACTACATGTTAGATTCCATTTATATGGAATTTTGGAAAAGGCAAAACTACAAGGGTGGAAAACAGATCAGTGACTGCCAGGGACTGGGAAGAGAGGGGTTGATTATAAAGAGGCTATATAAGGAAATTATTAAGGTGCTACAAATGTTCTGTATGCTACTGTCGTGATGGATACTTAACCATTTATCAAAACCTAAAGATCTAACTGCTACAAAGAATAAACTTCATTGTATACAAATTTTTTAAAATAATGGATTAACCAAAATGCCAAGGGAACCCAGGATGAACTGTAGATTCTGACAAATGAATCTAGGTGAATTACAAATATAGGACATAACCTCACTCAAAGTGTAAATAAAAATAGCTGACCTTTGGAAAACAGGCCAAAAAACTGGTTATCATAAAGCTAAAGACAAAAATAACTATACACAATACTATACTATAGTTGGTAAACTGGTTTTTCACATGGTATGGGTTAGCAATTCTAAATTACTTTTAATGTCTACTAGGGTTGAAAAAACAAGTAAATACTGTAGATAATGAGAGACAGTTTTCTCAAATTTAAAGAAAGAAATTACAAATAAGCAAAGGTGAAAGATTAAATACTGTAGTAGTGGATGAAAATGAGAACTGTCAGTATGAACTCATGTCTCCTTTAATATATAGACACACACAAATACAGAAATAATTATAGATATGTGGGGCATACATGGGCTAGTGTGCATACATGTTTCCCAGTTCTGTCCACTTACAGGACCCAGAAGCAGTGAAATCCCAGTAGCAACAAGGACACCTAGCCCCAGATCTTAGTGTCTAATATCTCCATTAAAAGGAACCAGGGCCCCTTAGAGAAATGACTGATTCTAAAGAGGGCAGAGAAAATACAGATAAGCAGGGAGCATGTGCCAGAAAGTAAAGTGCTTCAAGAAAAAAAAGATAAGGCCATATCAAAATGACACTGAAGCCAATTTAAAAGAGCTCCCTATGGCCAATGCCAGGATAATCGGAGCAACTAACTGGCATCATAAAAGTTCTATTCCTCAGACAGTTATTAGGAGGCCCTGGTGTTGGGTCTTTGGGGACAAAATGTAAGGTCCTCAATCTTGGTCACAAGGAGATATCAGTGGAATACTTTCTGTATTTATTTTTATGAAGACTGTATGGCTTCAATATCACAATGGAACACATGTTATGTCTCAAAATATAGATATATATTTATATATAAGATATAAAGAAGTAAAATGGCAAGCCTCAGAAAAAACTAAGTAATGAAATACATTGACTTCAGCCTGGAAACATGACAAAGTGACATCAAACTGCTGAAGATTTAAACATGCATACGCCGTTATGAGCATAATGCATCCAGAGAAGCACATCATGATTTCACTACAATGATTAAACCTCACAATTCATTTTAAAGACTATTCATATCTAACCAATGATTTCGAGAATGAAAAGCTGAATTGAGTAAGGGAGCACCAATCATTGCCTCTGGCAGAGCTTTTAAAGAATTAACTTGCAAACAAAGTTACAAAAAGAAAGAAAAATGAGCCAGACAAGTAGTAAGATCACAGAGATACAACAGTGTATAAAAGAATATAAACTTTCATTTTTAACCCAACTCCACAAATAAAAACATAGCAAAGTATATTTTTAAATAAGGCAGCCTACTCTTCAACCACAACTCTGATTTCTTCCTTACTCTGGCAGTGAGCAGGGAGGACCAGGAAAGGCAGTTGAGAATCACTACAAATAAACTACCATTAAAGAAAACTTGTAAAGATTAATAAAAGTGCATCAACTACTTTACAGAGAATGCCAGCAATAAAGAATTATGCTTTAAAGAAGTTAAGTGAATAATCCCTACCCACTTGGTGTCATGAGAATTGTATTTGGTTTTGCAACCACTAATTTCAGTTAGAGAGTTTCACAGCACATTTAAAAGATGTGTTTAATTCTTTCAACTTAAGTAGATATATACCCACATGTGTATATGTATTTTTATATATTTACAAACAGTACAACTGTATTGTAACCATCTTAGTGTTATCAGCTTTTTTAAGACCTCCACAGCACATAATTTATCAGCATCACTGAAGTATCAGTAACAAGTATTAAAATGTCACAGTTCTGATGAATAAAAAAGTAAAACCAAAATATTTGATATGAAAGCCACAAACATGTAACCTCGATAATATTTAAGATACTGTCATCCTGTTCCATCTATCCTTTTTATGTATATTTCACAGATTCTACATTTATATAAAAACTAACAGATTTATACAGTACAGAGGTACTACACCCTCAAAAACAGTTTTAATATTTCCCTCTGAAAATATCTCTTTTAAATGAATTCCCTGGCACTTCCAAATACTCTATTTTCCAGCTGCTTAAGGGACTGGCTATGCTGGGCACTCTGACTCCTCCACCAACTCTATAATAGTTCTTATCGCACGGTTACACTATAAGCTCCATGAAGACAGGGACCATGACTACTTTGTACATCGTTATATTTCCCAGCCTAGAGCTGTTCGGCACTTAAAAGCTATTGAATAGGCAAGGGAAAGAAAAAGGGAAGAAAGATTGAAAACAAGCTGTGATACATACATCGATCAGGACACTTACTTCACATTGTTTTAATCTTTATTATTCACCAGAAGCAATTCTATATGCAAACATGCAGTGTTTATCAATGAAATTATAGCAGATGTCCCACGTATACGATCTATTTTATGAATTCTTAGTATCTATCAAAAAGTCTATAATAAAAATTATATAATCCATTTATTAAGAAAACTGTTTTATAAAGCAAAAACAAATACTAAACAGCAAAGAAAATAAATGGTAATTCAGTTTTACATAAATAACATTGAAAAATACTACCAACTTAACTGCAGTATAACCCTCAATAACATAAGCATAAACAGACTATTACTTAGAAATGTAATTGGAGAAAAGGCAACAAATTTCACATGTTTAATTATTCCAGTCCAGGATATCTTATTACTAACATTCCGGGTTGGATAATTCTTTGTTGGCAGTGGCAAGGGGTGTCCTATTTAGTAGCATCCCTGGCCTCTGTCCACTAGATGCCAGAAGCACACTCTGTCCTAGTGGTCAGAACCAAAATGTCTCCAGATTATCACCAAATGTTGGGGTGGGAAGGTATGCAAAATCACTCCAGGTTAAGAACCACTGCGCCAGTCAAATGAGTCTCAAAGCTACAGGTAAACTCTTCAAGTCAAGTGAAGTGGGTTACATTATATCCAAAAGAATCTTATCAAAGTCAACTCCCTCTGCCCCTACCCCATAGCCACTATTACTGGTGGAAATGTGCTGCCGTACCAAAGCAGATTGATGTGCTTTCTGTAGTGATTATCTAGTTACCACAATTAAATTTTCTATTATAAAACTCAAGTAAAATCATTATATCCTTTAAAAATAAAATGCTTTTAACGAAGGAAATATTGTCATCTTTGGTCCATTAATATAGCATCAATCGTCATGTAACAGATTATAGAAAGATTTCCAAAATTAGTGTACATTTCCCTGAGGCATAAATATAATAAAAGTGATGGTAGTGATGGAAAGTGGAAAAATAGAAAAGAACATTTATGGGTAAAGATGATAGGTTTGAAGTGCCTATAAATGCCCAAGTGAAGATGAAGGATGACTGAAACAGAATCTCATTTCTTTTCATATCCAGCAGCCAGAACAATGCCATGCTCCATGTATGTGCACAATATAATTTGTTTAACTAACTTAATGTTACTTTTAAGTTTTAGCTGACTTATTTCGTGTAGATAGATAAAAGTGTATTCTGATAAATCCACAAGATGGGGTTCTTTCTTTGGGAATGGGAAAATCAATCATTCTAATGAAGGGATGCAGTACTTCTGAGAATCATCATCAACCCGGTAAAGAATTGAAATCAGAATATCTTAATGAACTTGTGTTCAATTAGGATTAATTGCTTTTTCCTCTTTTCCTACGTATTTTATTTTTATCTATTTTATGACATTTGTATTTTAAAAACTAGATGGAACTAATCAATCAACATTCAATCAATTATGGAATGAATCCCTAAATTTTCTATTTATTTCTGGTAAACTACTAGAAGGTGGGTTTTTTTAAGTTGTTGTTTTTCTTTTTACAGGTCCAAAGTTAACCTCCTTGGCCTTCATCAGGTAAAGCAACAATTAAGGAGCCTTCTGAGGGCCTCACATGGGCCCCTTCTATGTCCACAGGATTAGAACAAAGTGCATCCTTAGCTCAGTTCAACTTCATTTAAAAACAGCTAACACTGTTAGCTGTTGGGATTACAGGCCAGGTGGCTCATGCCTATAATCCCAGCACTCTGGGAGGCTGTGGCGGGTAGATCACAATGGTCAGGAGTTCAAGACCAGCCAGACCAACATGGTGAAATCCTGTCTCTAATAAAAATACAAAAATTAGCTGGGCGTGGTGGTGAGTGCCTATAATCCCAGCTACTTGGGAGGCTGAGGCAGGAGAATTGCTTGAACAAAGGAGGTGAAGGTTGCAGTGAGCTGAGATCGCACCACTGCATTCCAGCCTGGGCAACAGAGTGAGATCCTGTCTTTAAATAAAAAAAAAAAAAAAAAAAAAGCTCACACTACTTGTAAAAGTTCATCATAGATTCAAACACGTAATACCAAATGAGTTCCAGCAACTCACAAGTCTAAGTTCTGCAATCTGAGGCAGAGCTGAGGGGCACTGAATAACAGACAGGGTCATGCTATTTGGCCAAGGTGCCTCAGGGAGGGAAAGAAAGGCATGATGATGTGTGTGAGCCAGGGCCTGATGGACCACTATAAAGATTCCCACAAAAAAAAAAGAGACTCTTCAGTCCTAGGGTTGCAGTTCGATTTCTTTTCCCTCTAATTAGAAAACAAAATAGAGTGAAATGAAACAAACTCACTTCAAATTGCTTAAAGAACTGTTAGAAAATTTGAAGGTGATTTTAATTTTTGACTTTTCCTTCCTTTCATGCCATTAATTTTCTTCTACATCATTTATAGCACATTTTAATCTAATAAAAATTAATGAAAATGTAAAAGAACCTATCATAGTTCATGGATTTAGTAGGTGTAAGGCCGGTTGCCTTGCTGGGAGCTCAGATGCACCCCTCCCCCGCCCCCTTTTTCTCTTTCACAAGCCCCGAACAAGCTCAGACATGCTCGGGCATGTTCCCTTCTCCCTTGCTCGCACGGCCTGGTCTTCTCTTAAAGAGCCCAGTATGCAAACAAGGTGCTGCAACCATAGCTTCTTAATAACCAATAGCAGCTAAGCCCTAACAACCAATAGCAGCTAAG
>CAUYQU010099573.1:0-28220 GCA_963574635.1 Cheracebus regulus
CAGGAGCACCCAGATACATAGGGCAAGTTCTTAATGACTTACAAAGAGACTTAGACTCCCACACAATAATAGTGGGAGACTTTAACATTACACTGTCAATATTACATAGATCAACGAGATAGAAAATTAACAAGGATATCCAGAACTTGAACTCAGACCTGGAACAACTAGACTTAACAAATATTTATAGAACTCTCCTCCCACAAATCCACAAAACATACATTTTTCTCAGTATCAAATTATACCTATTTTAAAAGTGACCACATAACTGGAAGTAAATTACTCCCCAGCAATTGCATAGCATTTCACAGGTTTAAATAAAATATTGGTTGGCTGCTTATTTCTTATTTTCATCCCCTATTTCTTCCTGTCTCCATTGTTAAACACAATTATTGGCATAAAAGAGGTTTTTAATACCCATTTTTAGACTGTATTCTAGCCTGGGCAATAAAACAAGAATCCCATTCTCTCTCCCTTTCTCTTTCTCTTTCTTTCTCTCTGTCATTCTTTTTTTTCTTTCTTTCTCCTTTTCTCTCTTTTTCTATAAAAAAAAAAAGAGGCTCTGGGCTGGGTGTGATGACTCATGCTTATAATCGCAGCAGTTTGGGAGGTCACCTGACGTCAGAAGTTTCAGACCAGCCTGGCCAACATGGCAAAACCCCATCTCTACTAAAAATACAAAAATTAACCAGGCATGGTGGCACCTGCCTGTAATCCCAGATACTTGGAAGGCTGAGGCCAGAGAATCGCTTG
This sequence comes from Cheracebus regulus, assembly GCA_963574635.1. NCBI lineage: Eukaryota > Metazoa > Chordata > Mammalia > Primates > Pitheciidae > Cheracebus > Cheracebus regulus. The sequence goes on from CAUYQU010099573.1 coordinate 754, forward strand.
AACCTGGGAGGCAGAGGTAGCAGTGAGCCAAGACTGCACCACTGTGTTCCAGCTGGGTGGAGTAAGACTCCATCTCAAAAACAAACAAACAAACAAAAACACCAAGAGGCTCTGACTGGCCAAATACGAAGGGACTTCAAAAAGTTTGTGGAAAAATGAAAGTAAATGATAAAAATTTAAAATATCAACTTTATTTCTCAACATAAGCTCCCCATCAAGGTCAAAACACTTTTGTAAGCAAAGATACCACCCATTTAGTCCATCCCTCAAGAACTCAGTCCTAAGAATTTAGCCATCTCAGTGCAGTCTTTTATTAATCTTTTTTTGAGACAAGGTCTCACTAGAGTGCAAGAGGCATGATCACAGCTCACTGCAGCCTTGACCACCTGGGCCCAAGTGATCCTCCTGCCTCAACCTTCTGAGTAGTCAGGGACCACAGGCACATGCTACCACACCCAGCTAATTTTTTATTTTTTTATTTTTTAGAGACAGGGACCATGTTGCCCAGGTTAGTCATGAACTCCTGAGCTCAAGCAATCCTCCAACCTCAGCCTCCCAAAGTGCTGGAATTACAGGTATAAGCCACTGCACCCAGCCTTACATTATTAAATAAGGAAAAATTGGTGCCCTTTGAAGATTTTTTAAGATTAGGAAACAAAAAGAAGTTACAAGAAGCCAAATCAGAACTTTAAGGTGGATGCCTAATGATTTCCCATCAAAACTCTCACAAAGTTGCCCTTGTTTGATGAAAAAAAGGAGCAGGAGTATTGCCCTGGGGAAGAAGGACTCTGTGGTGAAGCTTTCCTGTGCATTCTTCTGCTAAAACTTTGGCTTTCTCAAAACATTCTCATATAAACAGATGCTATCATTCTTTGGCCCTCCAAAAAGTCAATAAGCAATATGCCTTGGCCATTCCAAAAAACCGTTGCCATGATCTTTGCTTTTGACTGGTCTGCATTTGCTTTGACTGCACCACTTCAACCTCTTGGTAACCATTGCTTTGATTGTGCTTTGTCTTCAACATTGTACTGGTAAAGCCACATTTCATCTCTTGCTGCAATTCTTCAAATGCTTCAGGATTTTAATCCCAATTGTCTAAAATTTCCATCCAAAGTTCTGCTGTTGGCTGCAGCTGATCTGGGTACAAATGTTTTGATATCTATTGAGTGAAAAGCTTGCTCCACTTTTCAGTCAGAATTGTGTAAGCCAAACCAACCGAGATATCTATTGTGTTTGCTATTGTTTGTGCTGTTCATCATCAGCTCTCTTAAATTATGACATGAACAAGATTGTTTCCTTGCAAATGGATGTAGATGACATGCTGCTGTGGGTTTCATCTTCAATGCTGTTTTGTCCTTTCTTAAAATATGTTATCTATTTGTCAACTGCTGATTTCTTTGGGACCCTGTCCCCATAAACTTTTCATAAGCATCAATGATTTTAGCACTCTTCCACCCAAGCTTCACCGTAAATTTGACATTTGTTCTTGCTTCAATTTTAGCAGAATTAATATTGCTCTGACAGGGGCTCTTCTCAAAACGATGTTTTATCCTTCTTAGCACTTCAAACTAGATCCTATTCTGGCATCCTATAACAAGTTAGCACAAGTTTATTTTGATACAAAGAAACTCTGAAATTCATGCATAGTTTTTTCATATATGCATTTTCCATGAATTTTCTGAAGACCCATGGGACATTTGAGATTCGATAATGATAATAAAACAATAAACTGAAATGGTCAAATCTGTTGAATTCCATTACTTTATAATAACAATCTAAAATAAATAAATAAATAAAAGCTCATTGATCATCTTTGGTGAATGCTATAGAACCAAATTATTATCTTGAAAATTTTTCAAAAGAAAGAGGAAAAGAATTAAATATCTTTCCTCATCAAACTGTTCCTTATGGCAATAAAATTGTTGGTGAAAGTTTCTGTTTATAGAATTACTCTAGCAAATAAATAAAAAAATGATAGATTATCACTATTTTGTAACCCCCTAATGAATTAACAGCTCTAGGCAATAAAACGTCAATGGTGCAGAAGTCAGCAAATATTTTCTGTGAAGGGCCAGACAGAAAATATCTTAGGCTTTGCAGACTACACATGGTTGCTATCACAAATTCTCCTCTGCTTACGTTTTAAATTTTATTTAAAAACACTTTTAAAATGTAAAATTCAACATTAGCTTATGGGTTATACAAAAACAAGCCAGAGATAACTGACCATTAACTATACTTTTCTAAACCCTGGTAGCTAATAGCAACAGAGAAACAGACCCAGACATTATACACCTCTTGATGAAAATAAATTACCATCGCCTAGGTGGCAGTCCAACGAAGCCCTGAAATAATCAAATCTCTAGATCCAACTAACAATTAAGAAACAAAAATAACAATAAAAAAGACAGAGGAATATGATAAGAGACACCACAGGGAAGCACCCAGGACTATTCCAATCATGTGGAAATTCTTCTGGACAAATGACAAAGAAGAAAACAGGGAGGTGGAAAGGGAATAGTTATCACTTAAAAGAAACTTAAAACACATACCAACCACTTGTGTAGCTTCTAATTCAGATTCAAACAACAATGAAACCTTTACAAAGATTATTATATAGAATATACATTGCAGCATTATGCATAATAGCCAAAAGGTATAAACATACAAATAACTCAATGCGCTTCAACTAATGATTAGACAACAGGTATTATAACCAGACAATGAAGTATTATTTGGCCATAAAAAGGAATGAAATGCTGATACAAGCTACAATATGGACAAACCTAGAAAACATTATGCTAAGTAAAAACTGCCACGCACAAAAGATCACATATTATATGACTTCATTTATATGAAATATCCTGAATAGGTAAATCAAAAGAGTGTTATCTAGGATCAGGGAACATGAGAAACGGAAAGTAGACTGCTTATGGGGTAAAAGATTTCTTTTGGAGTGATGAAAATGTTCTAAAATTGATTGTGGCAATGGCTGTACAAATCTGTGAATATATTAAAAGCTACTGAATTGTACATTTTAAATAGGTGGATTATATAGTACGTTACACCGCAATAAAAAAAATAATAGTTATGGAAGGAACCAGGGCTCCTTGAAGGAATGGTTAATTCTAAAGTTAGGTAAGAAATACAAATGATGAGTTTGGAACATCCTGTAGTGCCCAAAGGTAAGGAAGTGCTAAAAACAAAACAAAACAAAAAACACAATGATGGAGGTATACCAAAGAGACACCGGGGCCAAATTAAGGAGCTTCCAGCTAGGCACAATGGCTTATGCCTGTAATCCCAGCACTTTGGGAGGCCAAGGCAGGTTACCTGAGCTTAGGAGTTCAAGACCAGCCTGAGCAATGTGGCAAAACCCCGTTTCTATAAAAAATACAAAATTTAGTTGGGTGTGGTGGTGTGCGCCTGTGGTCCCAGCTGCTTGGGAGGCTGAGGTAGGAGGATCAGCTGAGCCTGGGAGGCAGAGGATGTAGTGAGCCATTAGCATGCCACTGCCAGTCTAGCCTGGGTGACAGAGCACGACCTTGTATCAAAAAACAAAAAAAACAAACAAAAAAAAACGAACTTCGAACGGTCAAAGCTGAAACCATTTAAGCAACAAAATAAATAAAGGATTACTGGATTATAACCCAAAGTATAAAATAAATATCCATGAGTTCATACTGATATACACAGTTGAAAGATTTTAAAATGTAGAAAAAGACAAATACCCCACACAGAAAATTTCCAAATAATTCACACAGAAACTCCACCCTCTACGAGGGGAACATAACTCCCCACTTCTGAAGTGTAGGCTGTCCATAGTGACTTTCCTCTCAAAAGAGTGCAGTATGGAAAAATGTAAGTAACTTTACCAGGGAGAACTTGACAAACACAACCTCAGTCAGGTGATCAAGGTCAATGTTAATAGGGATACATCATGTTGATAGTATATACTCTTGAAATGATGTGATGGCACTTTACCTCTGTGGTCATCTTTCCAAAACCATAAGCCCCAATCTAATCCTGAGAAAAACATCAGACAAATCCCAACAAAGAAACATTCCATAAAGTACCTGATCAATATTCTTCAAACCTGTCAAGGTAATTAAAAATAAAGTCTGAGAAAGAGAAACTGTCACAGCCAAGAGGGCCCAAGAAGACATAACAGTTAAATGTAATATGGTATGCTGGATGGGATTCTGAAACAGAAAAAAGAACAGTAGGTTAAAAACTAAGAAAATCTGAATAAAGTATAGACTTCAGTTAATATATCAATATAGGTTTACTAACTGTAACAAATGTACTATTTGAACGTAAGAGATTAACAGTGGGAGATCCTGGGTATGGAATATATGGGAACTCTGCACTAACTCTGTAATTTTCTGTAAATCTAAAACTGATCTAAACAATAAAGATTATTAAAAAGCAGTAATTATTACAAAATAAAAGTCTAAAGCTGGGTACTTTATGATATTTTATAATTTTGATTTCGGAACAGTAATTTTTAAATTTATATGTGAAAATATTTATGATTGACTTGAAATATAAACACAAGAACACTGAAAGAGACCAGGTACAGAAGTCACACTGAGTAACCAACCACCAACTACATTCAAGATCAATTAAAAAATGAACATTTTCAATGAAACTCATCAACTAAATGCTAAAAACTAATGCCATAATTAAGTAAAGTGGATTCTAAGTTATTTGTTAAATAACAATGTGCTTTGCTCTAATTTTAACAGGTATCTATCCAGCAGGTGAGTTTTAAAATAAAGCTCTTAATTATCCCCCTTAACCAACTACAGCAGCTGACACTTGTCTAGTACTTAGGTTCCTCTATTAAATTGATACCTCTGTCTCACAAAGACAAAAGAGTAGTGACTAACATTGATCCAAGGAACAGTAGTAGTTAGAACGCTAATAATTCCGCCTGAGTTACAAATGTGACTTCTCTGTATGAATCCTGAAGTTAATTTTACCTTATTTCAATATAAGCATAAATATACGAAGGCAAACAAAAGATGTGGAGAATACCCACGTAATTTATCCATTTGAACAGACAGTTCAACTTTACGTACTTTTATTTAGTAATTACAAATCATGGTAAGCATTTATTTAAGTAATTTTTCTTGCAGCTGTCACATGGAAGAATACAGCTCACAGGCCAGGCATGGTGGCTCATACCTTAACCTCAGCACTTTGGGAGGCGGAGGTGGGAGTATCACTTGAGTCTAGGAATTTGAAACCAGCCTGGGCAACAGAGCGAAACCCCTGTGTCTACAAAAAAAAAAAAGTGTAAAATTAGCCAGGTGTCATGGTGTATGCCTGCAGTTCCAGCTACACAGGAGGCTGAGGTGGGAGGATCACCTGAGCTCAGGGAGGTCGAGGCTGCAGCGAGCCGTGATCATGCCACTGCACTCCATCCTGGGACACAGAGTGAGACTGTCTCAGAACAACAACAATAACAACAAAGAATACAGTTCACTATGCACAAAAGCAGAACCCTTAAAGGCACCAAACAGTGCTGAGTTCACTGCTAATTTTTATTAAATGGTTTCTAATTTTTTTAAGTATTTGTGTTTCTGGAATAATGTATCTTCAATATAATGAAAGCTGGTTGGAAAAAACACACGTATGTATAAACAAATTTTCATCTCAAATCTATATACCTTTTCAGGAATGTAATGCATAAGGCAAGGTCAAAAAATACTAGACTGTAACTGCATATGTGTACCAATGTCCATAGTACCTAAAATAAATTCCTGCACATAGTAAGCATCAGTTTGTTTAATAAAAACTTTTGAGGTTCAGATTTTAAAGCCTACAAACTAAATATACAACCAGGAAATGGCTAAATTATGGTACACTGTTATTACACAGTTACTAAAAAATTGTAAAGGGAGGCAGTAATAATAGTGGATAAGAGCATGGGTTCAAGAGTCACGCTGCCTGAGTTCAAATCCCAGTTCTGCCATTTGCTGTGTGGCCTTAGGGAAATTACCTATTCTCAGTTTACTCATCTGTAAGATTGAAATCGTAATAGTCACTGCCTCAATAACGCAGTTGGGAAGATTAAGTCTATTACACATGCAAACCATTTAACACAGTACTTAGCACATATAAAGCATTTAAAAAATGCTAGATACTATATTGTAACAAAAATATGCCATAGAGTTTAATTTAAAATAATATGACAATATATCTATGCTCTGATTATAACTATGTAAGAATTATAACTATGTACATACTGGCTGGGCACAATGGCTCACACCTGTAATCCCAGCACTTTGGGAGGCCAAGACGGGCAGATCACCTGAGGTCAGGAGTTTGAGACCAGCCTGACCAACCTGGTGAAACCCCATCTCTAACAACAACAACAAAAAAAGATTAGCTGGGCTTGGTGGCAGGCACCTATACTCCCAGCTACTCGGCAGGCTGAGGCAGGAGAACTGCTTGAACCCGAGAGGCAGAGGTTGCAGTGAGCTGAGTTCGAGCCACTGCACTCCAGCCTGGGCAACAAGAGCAAAATTCTGCCTCAAAAAAAAAGAATTAAGTATGTAAAGATACAAAGAACAGGAGGTAATATGAAAAATAATTTGTAATGGTGGAATGACAGTGATAATTTCACAATTTTCCATTAGTAATATTCTTAGTTATTACTTATACAGGACAGAGTAGTTACAATTTTACACTAAAAATTATATTCTTCACATGTACCCCAAAACCTAAAATGCAATAAAAAAAAAGAAGAAGAAAAAAAAAGAATTATAATAGTTGTTTACTGATGCTCTCTGGTTAAAAATTATAGCATCTGCTGGCAATCAACCATTCCCACCTTTTTGTTATTGTTGCTTTTATATTTAAAAACTTTAATATATGCCTATTCATTAGGCTACCATCTTTAACCAGAGATTATCATATTAACAAATTAGTATGAATCCTTCCAGACATTTTCACCTCCTGTCTCTCATTTTCTCTCACTCACATGCAGAGAGCTTAGATTTTACTTTTTTAAATGAAGGGAGTAATAGCCAGACATGGTGGCACACGCCTGTAGTCCCAGCTACTAAGGAGGCTGAGGCAGCAGAATCGCTTCAAAGCAGGAGGCAGAGGTTGCAGTGAGCCGAGATTGTGCTACTGCACTACAACCTGGGCGACAGAGCAAGACTCATCTCAAAAAAATAAAAATAAAATAAAATAAATAGAATAATATATATTGTTCCACAACTTGTTTCTGTCACATACTCTATCTTGAATACATTTCTATATTAATACCTATAGTTCTATCTCATAATTTTTAACACCTGCATTGTTCTCCATGCTATTAGTGTGAACATATACCAAACATATAAATTATCTTCCAAACCAGGACACATCTGAGAGTAAAATAAAATGCTCTAAATAATGATGCTGACAGCACAGGTGTAAAGTGGGTCCATCCCAAGCAACTTTGGACATATGGTCATCCCGTGTAGGAGAGCTATATCTAACAGTCAGTGTTTAAGTCATTTCCAGTTTGTTGCTATTATAAACAATGCTTCAGTGAACATCTCTGTGCTCACAACTTTCTGTACACTTGAGAGGTATCTGTAGTACAGACTTCTAAAAGCAGAATTACTAAGTAAAAAATAACACATATTTCAAATTTTGATAAATACCGCCACCTAGGAAAAAAGGCTATAACAATTTACATTCCCTTCAACAGTACTGTGAAAGAGACATTTACCCTTTTCTTTGTCAACACTGGGAAGCCTTTAAATGCTGACCAAGTTAAGGAGAAAAAAAAAATGGTGTAAGTTGTTTTAACTTGTACTTCCCTCAATATGGGCAATATTATCTTTTAAACACATTTGTTATTTTCCAGGCATTGCATATTTTTATTTGACTGCTTGCCAAAGTCTTCACTTTGTTTTCTACATGGTGAGGTAGATGCCCAGAAGACGTTACTGGTTCACTAGTCCTATGTCATATGTCATATGTCAAAACATTTTCATTTACATGCAGGAAAAAAATCTTCCCTAAGAGATATATTTTCTCTAAGAAACCAAAAACAATTATTAGGATAATTTATCAGGTATTTACAAATCACTGAACTACTTAATTCTAATCTATCCTTCCATTCTTATTCTTTACTACATATACTTACATCCAGTCTTAAAAAGAAGTGAAATTTCCCACTTCTGAAAAGGGAGTAGGGAGACATAAAAAAAATTTCTTTTGATCAAACAAAATATTCACTCATCATTATAATCGGGAGACAGAAAGATAAGTGGTTTGAAAATATCTGACAGTGTTGAATTACTAACCAATAAAAATAAGATGACCTTTTGTCTGTATTTGTTTCCTCAAAGAGTTTATTCATTCTCAGAACTGCAACTATCAACCATAATGATGACACACAAACCTGAATCTCTTCCTTCAAGTCAACTCAAGTTCAACAAATTAAAACCTAACATTTCTCCTTCCTTACTCTTTCTGAATCTTCTTAGGAAGCATCTTCCTCCTTCTTAGGAGTTTTTCTAGCCTCAAGACCTCACTCTCTCTTACTTCATCTACTCTGTTTCAGGCCCAATTAATTTATCAAAATTAACTGGAAGGCTTTCTTTTGTATATACCCATCTTTTCTGGACCTTTGCCTCTCCTTTCATCCTAGCCTTCATTTTGTTTTGAGACTACTGCCTCTTAACTCCTCTCTGTCTGTGACCATAACTGCACATTCCCCACAGTATTTATCCCAAACCTTTTCACTCTTTTTACCCTGATCCCATTCTATGAAGATAACCTTGCCTCCTATTTGAGAAAATGCAATCCCTTTTCTATAAACTGAATCTCTCTTCTTTGTACTTCAAAATTTCTTCTGCATCTTTCCTCTTTACTTTCCATCACGAGTATCAGATAAAGGTGTTTGAAACTGCATGCTTTTAGGTTAAAAATTGGTCAAATATCAGCTATTTCATGTCTCAACCTAAAAGAAGCACAATTCCTTTGTTCCCTGCATTTCTCTCCTTGGTATCATTTTTCCCTACATTTTCATCCAGACCATATTTCATCATTTGAAACAACTCTCTGCACCCTTGCTCCTGATTCAATATCTTCCTTTCCACTGAATCTTTGCCCTGATCTACAAAAATGCCTCATAAAAAAATTTTCTTTGGTCTTTCCCTTAATCTTGCTAATCCATGCTATATATTCTCTTCACTTCCACTCCTTCCCTTCACTCCAAAACTTCCTGAAACAGTAATCTGTACTCCCTGCCTTCAGCTTCCTCACTTTCCATTCCTTAACAACAAGCTTTATCGACTCATCAGCTTCCCCAGAGCTACCAACTATCTCCATTTTGCCAAAACTCAAAGGCCTTTATTCAATCCTCTTCCTCTGTGACTTCTGATGTCTTCAGGTATTTCACACTGACCAACTAACTCCCTCTTGATGATGTCTCCTCTGTCACACTGCACATTAAAAACTCTCCTCATTTCTTTTACCTCCATCTCCTTGACACCTTCTTCTATTGTAATCCTCTAGAAGTAAAGAATTTCACAAAAATCAGTCCTTGGTTTCCTCTACTCTTTCTTTTCTGGTAATTGTGCACATTTTCCAGCCTCAACTATCATGATCCTAAAATATGATTTCCAAATCTCTCTCCTTAACTTTCTTCCTTAAGGTCTTCCTTTAGAGGTTTGAGGATGGCTCGTAACAAACAGATTAACAAATCTAAATTGAAATCATCTCACACCCAAATCTGCTTCTCCTCCCACAATCCCTGTTTTTATAAAGGCTGGAGGAACTTCTGTGATTCTAATGATGTCCCCTTCCACTTAAGAGAGTAACCTTTCTCCCAGTATTTACCATCCCAATCTTTTCCACTACATCCTACAGAATCCAATTTAGTGTAAAGAAATCTCCAGTTCACTCTGAACTTTTCAAAGTTCTCCTATCCTAACTGAAACCTGGCTCTCCATACATCATCTGGTCATTTTCTTATGAAAACTAAAAAACATAAAGTGACATCACCACTGTCCTGACTTTCTACTGATACTTCCAAAGCATTATCCCAAATTTGTATAGAAACTCCTTCTCTTTTGAGCTTGTACCAGTTGTTAATTTATCGCTTCTCAGCTTTAAACCCAGCCTTCATTGCTCTGCCTTTTTCTGCTGGAACTGGATTCTTTAGACTATGTGATTCCTTTGTCAGTTAACCTGACATCAGGCTCTGCCAAGGCAAGGATGCTAAAGGGATGTACCTAATTCTGCACATCTTCAAGTTCCCTTTTACTCCTATTAATGGTTACCTGACTTTTCCCTAAAATAACGATGTTTTTTTATTAAAATTTCCCTGCTCAAATTACTGATACGGTTTCTATCTCCTGATTGGACTCTGATTGAAACAATGTGTCCTTTATTGCCTTTTTATTGTTTATTGCCCTTCCCCTTTCTCCTGAATTGTTATTTTCTTTAATTTTATCGTTAAACCTTTAATGATACTAAAACAATTTTGACTTCATATTATAGATGATGTGGGGTGTCAACTTCACTAAATTAAGGGATAGGGATACCTAGATAGCTGGTAAAGCATAAATTATTCTAAATGCTAACTGAATCTATCCCTTTTCTGCTGAAAAGGAAACCCAGGTGGGTTTTCTTTTTGAGATGGAGTCTACCACTCTGTCGCCCAGGAAGGAGTGCAATGGTGCAATCCTGACTCACTGCAGCTTCCACCTCCTGGGTTCAAGTGATTCTCCCGCCTCAATCTCCTGAGTAGCTGGGATCACAGGCATGTGCCACCATGCCTGGCTAATTTTTGTGTTTTTAGTGGAGATGAGATTTCAATATGTTGGCCAGGCTGATGTCAAACTACTGATCTCAAGTGATCCTCCTGCCTCAGCCTCCCAAAATGCTGGGATTACAGGCATGAGCCACTATACCCGGCCAGGTTTTGCTTTTGATTAGAATGATTGGGCTGCCCCAAGTGTGTCTGAGAGAGTGTTTCCAGAGGAGACTGGTGTGTAAGTAGGACTTAGTGAGGAAGATTTGCCCTCAACATGAACGGCCCCCATCCAATTGGCTGGGGACCTGGATGGAACAAAAGGCAGAGGAAGGGCGCATTCTTGCTCTCTTTTCTGGAGCCAGGACACTCTTCTTCTCCTGCACTTGAACCTCAGAACTCCAGCTTCTTTGGCTTTTGGACTCTGGGATTTGCACTAGTAGGCAGCTCTCAGGTTCTCAGGCCTGTTGCCTTGGACTGAGAGTTACACCATCAGCGTCTTTAGTTCCGAGCCTCTGGAGTTGGTCTGAACCACAATATACGCTTCCCTGGTTTGGGGACCTTAGGACTTGTCCTGAGCCATGATAACAGCTTCCCTGGTTGCCCAGCTTGCAGATGGCCTATCGTGGGACTTCTGAGCCACCATAATCAAATGAGCCAATTCCCCTAATAAATCTCTTCTCATTTATCTGTCTGTCTGTCTGGAGAATCCTTTCTAAAAACATCATATAAACATAAAACTCTATCTAAGATGAAATTCTCTTCATAAATGCCAGTAAGTCACAAGTCTGGTGACCTTCATGAGCTGATTTTTAGTTTTGTCTTTGTAGCTCAGGGTCCAGTCAGTCTTCTTTGCATTGCTTTTATTTGAAACAGACTTAGTTTCACCCATCTTCACTATGGAGATGAAAGTATGATGGCCCCTTCTCAAGCCTTCTCAAAGTATCAAATGTTACCAATGCTAGGTAATTTTATCACTGTTATGGGTCATAATTGTATCTCTTCCCTGACACTCCTGCACATCACCATAGCCTTAACTATCTTCTGTCTCCTTTGAGTAACTCTAAACATCACTGCTATAGAACATGGTGTTTTGGGACTTCCTCAGCTCAACATACCCTCATTGCATTTACAATCTAGTGAGCTATTTGCAAGAAATACAGCAGAATCTTCATCTTTATCCTGATGTTTACAATCCTGTTTGAAAAATAAGACTCAGCACTTCAGTGACTTAGTAAAGGCACTGCTGATTACTAATACAGAATTACATGTAAACTGACTTTAAAAATTTTTTAATAAAGATGCAAGGTATACTCATGGTATCAAATTTTGATGTGCAACCCAATTGCACTTCCTGACCTGAGAGTTCAAAAGATGAAAGATTTGTGCCCAGTCTTTCAGTTTGGGCACAACTGAAAGACTGCCCAAAGCATCACATTCTAAAGAATTTTGAGACCCTGAAGAGATACTTCAGATCAGTGCCACAAACAGAAATATATGAAAGTCATATATGTAATTATAAATGTTCTAGTAGTCACATAAAAAATCAGATAAAATAAAATTTAATAATATATGTAACCCAATTACCTAAACTACTACTAAACATGTGATCAATAAAAAATAATAATGAGGCCAGGCACAGTGGGAGGTGGAGGCAGGCAGACTGATTGAACCCTGGAGTTCAAGACCAGCCTGGGCAACATGGTGAAACCCCATTTCTACAAAAAACATACAAAAATTAGCTGGGTGTGGTGGCATACACATGTAGTCTCAGCTACTTAGGAGGCTGAAGTGGGAGCATCACTTGAGCCTGGGAGGTTAAGGCTGCACTGAGCCATGATCAATGCCACTGCACTCCAGCCTAGTGTCTCAAAAAACAACAAAAAAAGAGAGATTTTTCATTTTTTTATATTAAGTCTTTGAAATCCAATGTACATTTCACACTCACAGAAAATCTCAAATTATAGCCAGGTACATTGGCTCACAACTGTAATCCCAGAACTTTGGGAAGCCAAGGCTGGCAGATCACTTAATGCCAGGAGTTTGAGACCAGGCTGGGCAATATAGTAGGACTTCGTCTCTACAAAAAAGGAAAACAATTAACCAGGTTGTGGTGGTGTACCCTATAGTCCTAGCTACTGAGGGAGGCTAAGGCAGTAGGGTCACTTGAGCCCAGGAGTTTGTTACCACAACGAGCTACTGATGACACCACTGCACTCCAACCTGTGCAACAGAGCAAGACCTTATCCAAAAAAAGAAAGAAGAAGGAAGGGAGGGAGGAAAAAAAAGAGAGAAACTCTCCAGTTGTATTAGACACTTTTCAAGTGCTCAACAGCAACAAGTCGATAGTGACTATAGATTAGCTGTAAGTAGTGACTGTAGGCCTAACTAGCACAACTTCAGGAATTCTTTAAATATTCAATTCAATTTTCAGTAGAGTTCTAAACTGCAATAAATTACATGTATGTATTCAAATACGTCACATTTTAAAATCTTAGCACACTGGAAGCAACACATGCACTGCTTTGTGCATCCAGATTAACTTCCTTTTTTTTGCAGACCCAGAATAAAGTTCCTACAAAACTAGACTTATAACTGATCATTTTATAAATCTGCTATTTATAATTTGCTATTAATAAATAGGTTGTTAATATAATACTAGCCTTTTGTTTAAATTTAAGCCAACATAAGAACTCACATAAAATGTATACGCAAAAATGAACAGCTGCAAAAATACACCTAGCTTGATTAAATTCCAAACAAGATATCAGCACATTTATTTTCTGCAGGCTCATATATATTTCACTGGAAAGAGTGAATGCTTAACACATCACACCAGGATATTAGAGTTTTAATATTTTTTAAGTTCTGGGTATCTACTGCTTAATTTAAATAAAGTATATGAGTAGTGCTTGGACATTTTATGGCTCCAACTTGATTAGGTATCCCTTTTCCATCATCCCATAAACACCTACCACATTTCATTGTAATTATATATTTAAATGTTCTGTCTTCCTCTGAGACTATATGCTCCATAAGGGAAAGGACTGTCTGTCTTATTCAACGCTCATCCCCAGAGTCTAGAACAGGATCTAGAATGTAGTATGCATAAAATAAATTTGTTAAACCTCCCATAATTTTAAATTATGCACACTGCATTTGTTTTTTTACTGTTCTAAAATGGAGTATTCTTTGTATTTAGATTCCTCTTTCATTCGGCAAATCTTGACAACACGCCTGTCACAATTTAAGCACAGCTTAAGCTCACTTCCCTGAGTTTAGACGTCTATCTACACATACCAGGACTGAAATGGAAATAAAATATCGACTATTTGCACAACCTCAAAGGTCTACAGCAAGAGGAAGCAGTATATGTTGTCCTGTTAAATGTTAAAGAGAATTGAACAGAACTGACCATACACTGAGATGGCAATTTTTAAAATGTTGGTACACAAACACAAAACCAGATTTTCCAAAACTGTTGCTGGAAAACCATAGTTAACAAAGGATTAACACACGTCAAAAAATAGGCTGTTTTTCCTGATCACACATGATTTCCTACACTCTGATTTGAAGGTTCCTGGTTAAACTTGGCTCAAAGCTTTTAACACATTTATATTCTGGAAAAGCCCAATATATCATAAATACAAGGTAACTGTATAACATACTATCCAAACCAGGACACATCTGACAGTGAGAGAGTGCATTTACTATTGTTCCAACTTGATTAGTCCTTTTTCCACCATCCCATAAACACCTACCACATTTCGTTGTAATTATATGTTTAAATGTTCTGTCTTCCCCCACCAGGAACAGGCATAAGCTGACCCAAGTAAACCAGGACTTAAGGTAACTCCATTCATATGTGACCTTGCTAAAATACACCTAAACAGCTGGACGCAGTGGCTCATGCCTGTAATCCTAGCACTTTGTGGATCACCTGAGGTCAGGAATTCGAGACCAGCCTGGCCAACATGGTGAAACCCCCATCTCTACAGAAAAAAAAAAAATTAGCCGGGTGTTGTGGTACATGCCTGTAGTTCCAGCTATTCAAAGGAGGCTGAGACAGGAGAATCGCATGAACCCAGGAGGCAGAGGTTGCAGTGAGCTGAGATTGCAACACTACATTCCAGCCTAGGCAACAGAGTGAGATTCTGTCTCTCAAAATAAACAAACAAAAAACACCTAAAACAGGTTATCTCACTAATCCTACTTGAGGAATACTGCATACTTTTATACCAAAGGAATCTGTTTCACCAATTTTATAGATCAAAATGTCTATTTGACACAAATGAAATAAATTTTCTATGAAAAATTTAAATTTATGTTTTCCAGGATAGTTTCACTAAAGTTATATTGTGTAAACTGGGCTCACTAATAACAAACAAAATCAATAGAGATTAAAATTATGAAGACTGTGAATCACAAGTCACATCATTATCATGATCAAGATAACTTCTTATTGGTATTTTTGCGCATTCATAATTTAAAACCTTTAATTTCTACATCAAAACTATCTCAAGTAGTGGTGTATTATTTATGCCATAAATTATATCATGGTGTAATATTTACACCATAAAATATATTCACACTTATTTGGTAAACTAAAGTTTTAAGAATGGTATCCTCTACTTCTCATTTAAAAAAACAAAATATGAATATTCATAGGTATATTATATATTGTATATGTCTTTACATATTTTAAGATGTAAATACACTTTTTAAAGTACATATTTTAGAGTAAAAACTTATATATTCTTTCTAGAAAGCAATTTCGCAATATGTGTGAACAGCCTTACATATGTCAAATTCTTTATTTCTAGAAGTAAGTAACTTATCAGAAAAAACACATAAAAGACATTTATCACACTTAAATGTTCAACATTAGAAAAATGTTTATGTAAAATTATGGCATATCCATGAAATAAAATTAGAAACCATACTAGGTCCAGAAATAAAATGGTATTTGTACTACAATCACAAATTTTGTTTTAAATACATACAGTTATACGCAATTCAAAAATATACAATTATGCATACAGATGAAAAAACTAGAAAAAGAATTCCAAAATGTTAATAATCATCTGAATTGTGAGATGTGATATTCTCATTATTCCTTCCTATAGTTTGTATAAGTTTCTACATAATTACATTCTGATTCTGAAAGTAAATTTTTTATCTTGTAGAAGACTCATTTCATCTCAGTATTACATTCTACTAAGCATTTAAAGAAGAAATAACATTCTGCATAATCTTTTCCAGAAAATAAAACAGGAAGGAACATGTCACAACTCATTTTATGAAGCTAACATTACTCTAACACTAAAACCAGACAAAGACAGTATAAGAATACTACAGACCAATATTCCTCATAAACAGAGACGGTGTAATCTTCAATGCAGCATTAGCAAACAAATCCAGCAACATCTATTAAACGAAAGAACTATTAAGCCGCTACCAAGTTGGGGTTTATCCTAAGAATATAAGATTGGTCAATATTTAGAAGCCACTCACTGTAAGCCATCACAGTGATAGACTATAAAGTAAAACCACATGATCTTATCAACAGATGCAGAAAAGTATTTGACAGAATTCAACTACTATTCATGATTTAAAAAAAAAAAAAAACTCAAAAAACTAGGAATAGAAGTTTAACTCAATAAAGAGCATCTACAAAAAACCTAAAACTAACATCCTACTTAATGGTAAAAGACGAAGTGCTTTCTCCCTAAAATCAGAAACAAGGAAAAGGTGTCCACACTATTTTTCACTGTACTGAAAATTCTATCCAGTGTAATAAGGCAAAGAAAATGAATAGAAGATCTACATATAAAAAGGAACAAATAAAACTGTTTCTGGCTGGGCGTGGTGGCTCATGCCTGTAATCCCAGCATTCTGGGAGGCCGAGGCGGGCAGATCACCTGAGATCAAGAGTTTGAGACCAGCCTGGTCAACATGGTGAAACCCCATCTCTACTAAAAATACAAAAATCAGCTGAGCACGGTAGCCTTTGCCTGTAATCCCAGCTACTCGGGAGGCTGAGGCAGGAGAATCTCATAAACCTCAGGAGGCAAAGGATGCAGTGAGACAAGATTGCATTATTGCACTCCAAGCTAGGTCACAGAGCAAGATTCCATCTCAAAAAAAAAGAAAAGAAAAAAAGAAATGTAGAAATAGGCAACTGGAACCCAGGATGCGGAGGCTGCAGTAAGCAGAGATTGTGTCACTGCACTCCCGCTTGGGGGATGGAGAAAGACACAATCTCAAAAAAAAAAAAAAAAAAAAACTGGCTGGGCATGGTGGCTCACGCCTGTAATTCCAGCACTTTGGGAAGCTGAGGCGGGTGGACCACGAGGTCAGGAGTTCAGGACCAGCTTGGCCAACATGGTGAAACCCTGACTCTACTAAAAATACAAAAATTATCCAGGCGTGGTGGCACATGACTGTAGTCCCAGCTACTTGGGAGGGTGAGACAGAAGAGCTGCTTGAATTCAGCAAGCAGAGGCTGCCGTGAGCTGAGATCGTGCCACTGCACTTCAGCCTGGGTGACAGAGCAAGACTGTCTCAAAAACAAACAAAAGCACCTGTTTCTATTTGCAGACAACATGATTGCCTACTTTGAAAATCATGGGAATTTACAAAATGGCTTCTACAACTAATAAGTGAGTTAAGCAAGTTTGTAGGGTACAAAGTAAACATACAAAAATCAATCATCTCTCTATATTCTAGCAAGCACTAACTGAAAATCAAGAATTAAAAACGAAGCCATTTACAATAGCTGCAAAAGTATAAAATCCATATCTGAATACTATTAATATCAAATACTGATAAAAGAAATCAAAGGCAACACAAATATATTAAAAGACATACCATATTCATGGATTGAAAGACTCATCATAGCTAAGATGTCCATTCTTCCTAAATTATTCTATGAACTTAACATAATTCTAATCATAATTCTAACCAAAATTTTCATAAAGTTGACTTAAATTTATAGGACAAGGCAAAGTAGAGTAGCTAAACAATTTAAAAAGAGAAACAAAGCTGAAGGATTCAAACTACCCAACTTTAAAATTTACTATAAAGCTACAGCAATCAAGACAATGTGGGATAGACAAAAAGACGGATATGTAGATGAATGGAACCAAAGAAAGAACACAGAAATAGACCCACACAAATATGGTCAACTGATTTCTGACATTAAGTGCTAATGCAATTCACTGGAAAAAGGATAGTCTTTTCAACAAACAAGCTTGGAACAACTGGATAGCCATATGCAAAAGAAAATCTTCACTTTATGTAAAAATTAACCCAATATGGATCATAAATCTAAATGTCAAATGTAAAACATAAAATTCCTAGAAGAAATAAAAGGAGAAAAGTCTTTGTAAACTTGGCCTAGATACAAAGCTCTTGGACTTAACACTAAAAGCATAATTCATAAAAGAAAAACCTGGCAAACTGAACCTAAGTTTCAAACTTTTGCTGTGAAATAACACTGAAAGTATAAAAAGACAGAGTGGGAGAAAATATTTGCAAATTATTAACAAAATAAGTTGTACAAAAAATATATTTAAAAAAACAGCAAGAAAATCGTAATTTTCTTAGTGGGCAAAAGATTTGCACAGACACTTCACCAAAAAGGGCAAGTAGCACAGAAAAAGACACTTAACATCATCAGTCATTAGGGAAATGCAATTCAAAACTATGAAACATCACCACATACCTAATAGAATGACTAAAACAAAACTGACAATACCGAATACTGGTGAGGACACCAATCAACTAAAACTCCTATACACTGTTGGTGGGAATTTTTAAAGTTTTAGCCATTCTGAGAAACAGTTCAGCAGTTTCTCATAAAGTTAAACACTTACCATATGACCCAGCAATCTTACTCTGAGATATTTGCCCTGCAGAAATGAAAATATGTTGACACAAAAACCTACACCCAAATGTTTATAGCTGCTTTATTCATAATACCTACGAACTGCTAGCAACCCAGTGGTCATTCACCAGGTGATAAGTTGTGGTACATTTATACAATGGAATACTACTCTGCAATGAAAATGCACAAACTTTCAAACAACCTTGAGATTCATCCATGTTGTTGTGTGACAAAGGCATTATGCTTGGTGAAAGAAGCCAGCCCCAAAAGATTAAATATTTTATGAATCTACTTATATGCCATTCCAGAAAAGGCAAAGGGATGCCAAGAGTTAGAAGTGGAGAAAGGGTTTGACTACAAAAAGCTGGCATGAGGGCCCTCTGTAGTTTAAAAAAAATTTTTGTAACTCAACTAATGATCTTTACTCTATCCAACCCCCACTTCTGCCCCAAACTACTTCATCATCCATATTTCCTAAATCACTACCACTAGCCATCCAGTTGCTTCGTTTCTCCATGGGATCAGCTAAGAATTCTGTATATCTGGTTAACAGTTTTACATCCAATATCTAGAACAAGGCAGATGCTCAATAAATATTTATCACCTAAAGATGAAACCTAAAACTATTAAAGAACCTGGGGCCACTAAACACACACACACACACACACACACACACACACACACACACACACCCCATACACACACACAAAGAAAAAGGTAAGATTAAAACATAAATGGACAATACAGCCATTATGGAAAACAATATGGAAGTTCCTCAAAAAATGAAAAATAAAACTTCCATATGATCCAGCAATCCCACCACTGGGTATATATCCAAAGGAAATGAAATCAGTACATCAAAGAGATATCGTTCCCCGCCCCCCATATTCACTACAGCATTATTCACAGTAGCCAAGAAATGTAATGCCCCAGTGTCCATCAACAGATGAATGGATAAAGGAAAAATGCTATATTTACACAATGGAACACTATTCAGCCTTTAAAAAGGAGGAAATCTTATCATTTGTGACAACAGATATGAACCTGAAGGACATTTTAGGTATAACAATACAGGTACAGGAAGACAAATACTGCATGATCTCACTTAAATGTGTAATCTAAAAACAGAATTCATAAATGCAGAGAGCAGAATGGTGGTTACCAAGGGTTGAAAGTTGGAGATTTGGGTGATGTTAGAAAAGGATAAAAAATTTCAGTTAGATGGAAAGAATAAGTTCAGGGGGTCTACTGTATAATAAGGTCACTGTAGTTAATATTGTAACAATGTATTATATAGTTGAAAATCACTGAGAGTAGATTTGAACTGTTCTCACTACAGAAAAATTTGTGAGGTAATGAATATGTTAATTAGCTCAATTTAGCCATTCCACAATGCATACATATTTCAAAACATAATATTGTCCAAACTAAATATATCCAATTTTTATTTGTCCATGAAAATAAATAAAATAAAAAACAGGCCAGGCATAGTGACTCATGCCTGTAATCCCAGTGCTTTGGGAGGCTAAGGCAGGAGGATCCCCTGAGGCAGACATTTGACTACTTCTTGGGAGGATTAAAAGAGTTGATCTATAATCTAAGTACTGTTAATACTACTGTTATCCTCACTTTACAGATGAGGAAACAGAAAAATAATTACATAACTTGCCTACAGCCGTACAGACTAGTAATAAGGAATATAAGGCAGAATAAGGAAGAACATAACATGTACAAGTTAAAAACACAAAAAAACAACATTTCATATTTTATATATTCTAATGCATACTCAAAAACATATATAAAGCATATTAGAGTAGAAGCCTAAGGAGACAAGGGAAATGGGAATGAGTGTGACAGATAAAGGTAGAGGAAATAACACAAAATAAGAGATACCTTGCACTGTCCAATGATATGAACTGAATCCTGGAGCTACTCAACTTTCTATCTTTAAGAACTAACTCTGTGTGTGTGTGTGTGTGTGTGTGTGTGTGTGTGTGTGTGTGTGTGTGTGTGTGTGTGTGTGTCTGTCTGTGCGTGTTATATTAATACATATATAGAATGTATGAATGCCAAAAACTTGGACCCATTCTTGTCATCTCCCTCTACCTCTCCCCCTTCCATCACATTCAATAACCAAGTCTTGTCTATTCTACCTCAAATACATTTGAAATATGGCAGCCTCTCATCACACCCATTTACACTCTCTAGTCCCAGCCAGAACTACCAAAATTGCTTTCTAACCAACTGCCTGACCTCTTTCCAGTTTTGCCCTGCTCCAATTCAGATCTCATTAAGCTGATCTGACACTGCTTAACTACACAATTCAACAGCTTTCCATTACTCTCACTATGAAGTCCAAAGTCCTTGATACATATCCAACAAGGCTCTGAATTATTTGCTCCTAGCCTATCTTTCCTGTTTTCATTCACGCCACAATCCCTTCCCTCACTACACTCCAGGCACTCTTATATTTTCAATTCCTCATACTTGCCACTCTCCTTTCTGCTTCAAAGGGATACAGACACACATTTTAACCAGGGTCTGTATCTGTCAGATCCCAGCTAAAATGTCACTTCCTTAGGGAAGCTTTCCCTGATACACTAGCCAGGGTTAGCCCTCCCTATTATGTACTTGTCCTTTATGGCACTTAACATTACAGATTCTAGCTAGATTATAAACTCCAGGAGGACAAGAAACATTTTTGTGTTTTCACTATTTTTTGTGTATACCTAACACAGGTGCCCGTATATAAAATACTGATATGTATTAATAATTCATTTGAGGGTGATAAAACACTCTTTGCTAAAAATAGTTTTAATGTCTGCTAATATTTTTAAGTGAATAAACAAAATGCTTTCTCTTTCAAAAAAAATCCTTTGTTCTGTGAACTGCATATTATTGTTTTTTCTGGAGTCAAAGACTATCCACATTAAAATTTTAGAAAAACTAACAGCAATCTTCTCTTCTCAAAAGCTCATCTTCAAATTTAAGAAGAGTACATTCTCAAAGTGTGCAGAATTTATTTCAGCTCAGTAATTATACAAATGTCATCTTACATTATGATGTGGTAGACAAACACATCAGTCAAAATTTCCCTACTCTATCACATTTAAGTAACATTTTCTCAGTGCAAAAACCTAGGGGAGGAAAATGTTACATATGTAAAGAGCCTAAGTAGACTCAAATCTAAATATTATGGCTACAAAGGCAATAACCCATTATTAAATTCTTATCCAATATTTAGGCTGGGCGTGGTGGCTCATGCCTATAATCCCAGCACTTTGGAAGGCTAAGGTGGGCAGATTACCTGAGGTCAGGAATTCATGACCAGCCTGGTCAATGTGGCAAAACCCCATCTCTACTAAAAATATAAGAATTAGCCGGGCATGTGGCACATGTCTGTGGTCCCAGCTACTTGGGAGGCTGAGGCAGGAGAATTGCTTGAGCCCAGAGCAGGGTTGCAGAGGTTGCAGTGAGCCAAAACTGGGCCACTGCACTCCAGCCTGGGTAACAGAGCAAGACTCTGTCTAAAAAAAAAAAAAAAAATCATATTTGACAGGGTGTGGTGGCTCATACCTGTAATCCCAGAACTCTGGGAGGCTGAGGCAGGTGGATCACTTGGGCCCAGGAGTTCAAGACCACCCTGGGGAACACAGTGAGATCCTATTTCTACAAAAACTTTAAAAATTAGCCGCGTGTGGTGGCATGCACCAATGGTCCCAGCTACTCTGGGGTCTGAGGTGAGAAGATCACTTGAGCCCTGGAGGTTGAGGCTACAGTGAGCTGTGATGGTGCTACTGCTCTCTAGCCTGGGTGACAGTGAGTCCTTGTCTCAGGAAAAAAAAAAAAAAAAAAACACTTAGTATTTGCTGTAATATTTCACCACCAGGTGGCAGATCCATACAACTTTCTGGAGATGCTTTTAAAAACCTCGATAAGTTAATCCAATTAGAAGGAATTTTAGGAAAAGTAAAATAATTTTAAGCATATTTGAACCTGAGCCAGTTAATCACAGGGTAGTTACAATTGGCCCTCAGAACACTATACTTCTAGGTAGCTGTAAATTTGCCTCTAGGCCATGCAGAGCACCTAATTTTCTTTAAAGAGAACAGAATATTAAAATGCAACTTTAAAAATGTGATTATCCATAGTCCAGTCATTCAAAACCCTCAGAAGTCTAAGAAAAGTTTGAATCCCAAGGTAAAGAGAACAAGAAATGAAATGGTAGAAAACAACAGGTAAGACAATAAGAAAATGGGGAGAGAAAAGAAACACCTACCAAACCAAGAAAGAGGCTAGCAAAACCCAAGTTACAGCAATGTCCTCCAAAAATCAACATGTCTGTGTTTTACGTGTTCAGCAAAATATTCTAGTTAATAAGATAAAGGCTTTAATCTCAAGTGAATCAGTTAACTATGAAACTATTCAAATTTTTCAATAAAATAATTCTAAAATACTTAAAATGTATTATTGAGTATCAAGATGATATATTATCACCTTAAAATGACTATATTATCTTGAAATGACTCTTCAGTTATTTTTAAATGCCATTGGAAACACTATTTGCAAATGCATCCTTGAAATCTAAGGAGAACATCTTAATTTGTTCACCACCTTGGCTGAAGCACACCTTTCCCTCCACCATCCTTCCTCTGGTCCTACCCAACTTCTCCCGCCTCTTTCTGGCCATGTTTACATCATGGCCCCTACACTCTGAAAGAGATCTCTGGCCACTATACACACCAGTCAATGGCTCAGGTTCCTCACTAATACTTCCTTCCTCGTGTCCTTTAATCCACTCACCAAATCTACCTCAGCTACAATTAGAAATCAACAATCAACCTGCACCATGAACCAAGGCTGACCTGAGTTCTATGAGATTTGAAGCATATATAATTTGAGGGCCTTTTTGAGGAAAAAGAATAGAAAAAAAAAATCTCAGTTTTGCAAATGTTACAGAAATAGGTAACTAACAAACACACTACACTGCTAAAGTCTCTCCCAGATCCTAGAAGAGACCTATGCAAGTGAGGAGATCCAGAGCTCATCAACATAAGGGTGAACTGACTCTGCCATGAAGACATGCTGAGGAAAAAACAAGCCTATATACTCTGTTAAATAAAACAACTGGTACACCAATTCCATTCAATAAAAGAAAGGCACTGGCTAGAGAGTTACAGTGTTCAGTTAATTTAGAACAAAGTGGCTAAGATAAAGAACAGATACAAACTGTCTAATGGCAACTAGAGAGTAAAGCACAGAGAGGAAAAAATGTGAATGGAATCAATGGGGGAAAGGCATACTCATTCACTTCTTTCATACTCCTGAAGCACACTGCCATCAATTACTTGCAGGTCTCCCCCAGGAACAGTTTTCTCTACTGGGTTCTTATTTACATAACCTAACTTCAGAAAGCTTTTCTTCCCTGACACTCAAAGAGAGAGAGAGAAAACAATTCTCAAATGACTTTGCTTAGAGAATTTTTCTTTCATTTATGCATCATATATTCCATCATTCGATCATCCAAGGTCCCTATCACTAGAAAAAAGTTGCCAAATCTCTCATTCCTTTCTCTAATACAACCCTCTTTGATATATGCAAAGGTCTCAGAAGCTTATCTGAGTGAACAAGAACACAAGTTCTCATTTCCTAATAACTTCCTGAATATTTTATTATCGTTTCCGCCCAGGAAATTTATTCACTCTATGTAGCTCCAACACAAACAGTTCATTTCTGAAGGGAAACTATTCAAGTATAGCAGAAAATCATATAAAACATTACTTCTAATAGGTTGTCGTTAAACTATGTATCTGAGCAAAAAGCAATGTGAGTTGAAATACATACGAATTTAGAAATATACAAAAAAGTAAAAGGAGACATTTATCTAAAATAAAAATATTTTCTCATACCAATTGATTAAATACAAAGAAAACCCACTGGCATATTTGTCAAAGCTGACTGAATAGTACACTTAACATCTATATTTACATTTCAATCATATCTA
Source organism: Cheracebus regulus (assembly GCA_963574635.1). Lineage (NCBI taxonomy): Eukaryota > Metazoa > Chordata > Mammalia > Primates > Pitheciidae > Cheracebus > Cheracebus regulus. Next base: position 25,414 of record CAUYQU010099573.1, read on the forward strand.
CATTTCAACTATAACTCAGTAAAAAATACATTTTAAAAGTCCAAAAGTAAGATTGAGTAATTCTGCCCATTAACAAGAAAAATTATTGGTACTCTTTTCCGGGGAAAAAGATTTCTAGAAATTGCCTTAAATGTTTTAACATAATTTGGATTCCTAGGGCCACAATTCTGGGCCTACTGTATGGCATAATAGACTACAATACATGCCAAATTTCACAGTAAATCCTCTCTGCTCTTTTAAGCAAAGGATGTGCGGCAGTAAACAACCAGTAACAGTAAGATTCCAAAACGAAATCTTCTTGGGCATTCTCTCTGCCATACACAACTCTGAACAATTAAAAAAGAGCATCTTTCCTTTCTCTTTGAAATAGAGGAAGTAGTCTGACTAAACAGAGTATAAGAAACAATGCACTTTAGAGAGGAAGGGAATTCCAGGAGGGAAAACCACACTGTTCAATGTGTGGTTTTCATAATTTCATTATTTCATAATGCAGCAAGCTGGTTAAGAACCTGACCTGAGTTCAAATTCCTGCTTGTCATTTACTAAGCATATAACCACAGATTAAATGACTTATTACATAAACATACTTTTTAAAAGTCTCCAGCACATAGTGCTTTACACATGAGAAAACTAAAGCATGGAGAGGTAACCAACTTGCCTAAGGTCCCCAAGACCTTAGAAACATCCAGCACTGCTAGTGAGTAGCAAGAAGAAGAGATCTGCAGAAAAATACAAGGGAAATATAGCCAACTGTATCTTAACTCAATAGAAACAGAGCATCTACTATATCTGTGCAACCAATGGTTGCCCATGCCACACCCTACACCTCAGTGTCCCTAAAACCTTTTAAGAACACTTTACTGTGTGTTAGAACTCTTAATTAGCAGGATGGTTGGAAGCACTGCCATTGTTTTAGATAAATAGAGCCCTTTGTGGACTGGGGTTGGAGAATGAAACTAGATCAGTCACCTGGGCTGCTCCTCCTCAATCATCCTTGAAGACATCATTATGAAAACTGCAACAAATTTCAGATGATAAAAATCTACATAACACTCAAACATCTACTGTGTTTAATACAGCAAGACAACGGAATACAATATGTCACAGAAAGCATTCTACAATGTCAATAACCTCCCTGCTTCTCCTGCAGGTATTCTCTAACTTACTTGCGCAGGGAACACTTTTTCCCCCAATATAAAACGATTAAACTCCTAGATTAGAAGAACAATGGTTCATGAAGAAACACTAACTTGGGTAAATAGTCTAGATTGAACCCACTCCTCCAATTCACAGTACACCCCACTGTCAGATCAAGGACCCTTCTTTTCCATCCCTTTCTTGTGCCACTTCACATCACCACCCTAAACCTCCAAATAAATTACTTTCTGTTGCCCATATCACCAATGCTTTCCTACTTCTAGATGTTTGTTCATTATACTTGCTCTCCCGCTTCCCATCTCCACAGGACTATATCCACTGCTAAGCCAGGGCCAACATCCCGCACAATGGATAGAGGAACCATGTACCCAGCCTTCAAGATCTATCAAATTCTATCATCCCATAAAGCTTACACTAAGTTACTTCATAGAAGTAAATAACTTTCTCATTTTTAGAAAACCCAAAGCACTGTGCACCCCTTTTACAGCATATATCACCTTCTACTCAGTAGTATTATTTTTATATATGATATGCCATTTATTAGACTGATAACTTACTTCTCCCATTACCTAGCACAGTGCCTTACACACAGCTGCTCAATAAATGCTTGCTGAATGAACAAATGAGCCTGGGAATCTATTTCCCATCAGAGAATCATAATTAGTTTTTGCTAAACACAGTTAAATAGACTGGACTTCTCCTTCAGAGAACACAAACTATTTGAAATTGCCAAGAGCTACATCTTAAATCAGAGAAAGTCACTAAGCTGTAAAGCAGAGCTTCATTCACACAAGCTTCCTTGTGCTTACTTGTTTATGTGTTCTTCTCTGTGAAACAGGCCTTTATACTGCCAAAATTGAGGAGGGTGGAGAACATAACTAGTTTGTGTTTAAAAATATGCACTCAATTAGAATGTAGTTATGACAACCTGAAAACGTAGCTCAGAAATTGCTGTTAGGCCAGGTGCAGTGGCTCCGCCTCTAATCCCAGCACTTTGGGAAGTCAAGGTGGATGGATCACCTGATGTCAAGAGTTCGAGATCAGCCTGGCCAACATGGCGAAACCCTGTCTCTACTAAAAACACAAAAATTAGGCCTGCATGGTGGCGCACGCCTTTAATCCCAGCAACTAGGGAGGCTGAGGCAGGAGAATCGCTGGAACCTGGGAGGCAGAGGCTGCAGTGAGCCAAGATCACACCACTACATTCCAGCCTGGGCGACAGAGAGAGATCTGCCTCAAAATAAATAAATTAATAAATAATTTTAAAAAATTGCTGTGTTGTTATAAGGTATCACCTAATCTACTGTTTTCCTCTTAATAATCAGAATGTTTCTGAACTTTTTCTGAACTCAGTTCTTCCACAGAAAGTGCCTTACCTTCTACAATATTCCCTGGAGAGAAGAACCTAAGAAAACATAGCTGCCTCAGAAACCAAAACATGATCTTTCTAAATTCTTGAAGAGGAACAGCAATGTTGTGAGAAAGAGGAAAGGTAGAGATAAGAAAAGAAGGAGAGAGAGATCCAAGATGGCCGATTAGCAACAGCTCAGGAATGTAGCTCCCAGTGAAAGCGCAGAGAACGAGTGGACGCCGCACTTTCCGACGAATTTTTGTTGCCCACAGACCGGGAGATTCCCGGCAGAGGAGCC
>CAUYQU010099577.1:0-30000 GCA_963574635.1 Cheracebus regulus
TAACTTTTGTAAAGTTATTTTCTTCTTATAATAAACTTTTCAATATCCTCAATAAAAAAATTCTTATGAGACTGTACTAAGGAAAAAGGTGCCTTTAGAAAAGTTTAGCAAAATCACGGTAATACATAATTCTTGCCCCACAGCTGCCACCACTATCTTAAACATTCATAATAATAGTTACCGTTAGCAAATATGTTAATAAAACTTAATTGGCTCTTGAGAAAATTAATCTAGTTGAATGCAATCAAATAAATTTTTTTAAAAATCTACTACATGACAAATTGTAACTATAATTATTAATTACATGTTAGAAAACGTATTCACTGTGTACCATAAATCCACTTTTTCTTATAGTCTTTATGGAACCTAAAAATATAACTCTTTTCTTTCTTTAACTCGTTGAAGTTAAAAGATGGAGATAAATGCTTAAAATATGACAGATTTTTGAGTGTACACACGAAATAAATATTTATGACTATTATTAACATAGATAAAAAGTAAAAATATCAATATTCATTTTCTGAAAAGCATGTTTTCTGTTTCTTAAATTTGGCTTAATAATACCTAATGCTACTGACTGTATGAGAAATTAAAAACCTAAGTTTATCAAATATTCTTGTACTGAAATCCAACTAAAAGAAATCATGCCTGTTCTTTATTAGACAATATGTACAGAACTCAGAGTAACACTGCTAAGGTTCAGAGTGCACAGCTCAACTAATTACAAGTCTAAAAGTTTCATGAGTGTCATCCCAGGTATCACAAGCTGAAATTTCAGGCCTCTGTGTCATTCCCTGAAACATCTGCAGCAGAATTTAAAATTCTTGATAAATGAGATAAGTAAAAGCATTTACTTAGATTTTTAAAGCATATTTATTAACTCACACAATAAATCAATGGAAAGTTGTATACTGAAAAGCAACATACAACCATACAATACAACTGATCTTCCATTTAGAAGTTGATGCCCTAGATGTTTTTTACTTAATGCAATTGTAAACATGATTAACTTAATATTGGCTCAATTAAATACAAGCTCAAGCTAAAAATAATTAACCCGGAACATTGAACTATTTTAAAGTAATTGAGATAGGTATGTTCTTAATCTTTATGGAATTTTCTGTTTCTTATAATCTACAAGGGATCCAAAATACAATCTATATCTTGGTATACATATGTATAACCTAATGCATAGAAGAATCTGATTGTATGTTTATCCGGAGTAATCTGTTTTAGTTTCTTTCCTGCCAAACCACTTCTGGTGTTTCAAGTAGGGCAGTGACAGCATTCTTGTTATTATTTATATATGGAAGGCCAAACCAAATGTCTGGGTGGGTCTCCAAAGACATAAAATCAGTAGGTTTTTTTCCCTCCATCCACAGAACCTAATTACATTTAAATAAACTAACTCCTAGTAAAAGATTGGCTCTAACAGAGAATACCAAACAACCACAGACACTGAAATTAAATCACAGTCATAAGTATAGAAGCCACCAACATATGGTTAAAAATAGTCTGTAGTATGTCCTTGTACACATATGGACAGTCAGATAATGCACATTAGTTATGAAAAGAAACTGCTCCTTTTCTTTCTATGAGATGCGTCCCTTGTGAAGATTCCCTAATTTTAAAAGTTTTCTGTTTCAGGCTAAACATGTAAAAATCCCAGCAGCTGCTCTAAGGATTCCTCTCCTCACAGAGGCAGAAAAACTGTCATGTGGGGCTCTGCCTTTAAATGGATGGGTCCTTTTGGCTAATCCTGGAGTGGCAGAGACTGACAAATGTGGGAAAGTCCTCAGCTGTGAGATGAGGGCTTAGCTTGCGGGCTCTTGGTCAATTGAAAGGTTGCATTAAATGTAAATTATAGGACTGCTCTTTAGATATATACTCCTTCCCACCAGGTGAAAGTCAAGCAGAGCAAGCAGAGCGTCATACTCATTCAGAGATGGCCTGGTGGTGGCTTCTTAGCAAGGAGGGGAAGCGAGGCAGCCATGAGCAATTATAATCGCCATCTCTGAAGGACAGAAAGGAAGGAAGGAAACATTTTTATAGAGACTTAAATTAAATTTCCTTTTTAAAGTGCCTCTATGTATTTCTCGTTTCAATTTATATGAAAAAAGCATTAGTTTTAAAACTACAACAGAACTGGCAGTAAATATACCTGCAACAATTGTTCTTTTATTAAATATTTATTGAAATAAATTCCTGTGCTTTCTCATTTTTCTTCTTCTGGTTCCAATATTTATTTACAGCTGATTATTAACATCTGCCAGTATAACGGTTTCATCCATACAGAAGCCGAAGGGTAAAAAAGTCACACACACCCTTCTAACGTGACCTGTAGTTAGACAGAAAACAGTTTTCCCAGTCACTGCTTGGCTTCCTGTCTGTGACCTCTGAAAAGCATCGGAGGCCAGGGTTAATGGCCTTTCCAATCTCTGTGATAAGAATTCATTTTGTTCTATTACCAGCAGTTATCTGAGGAGCCTGCTGCAACACTTCAGCAGGGTTCAATCAATGAGAGGACCTAATGAAGTAACCAGCTGTAGCTCTATTTCCCTGGCCAGCTCTATCAGACAAATAAGATCTATCAGTCACATCTTAAAGCTGATCCTAGACACAGCATCTTCACATGCTGAACTCGTATGCATATGAACTAATGATACCCCGCCATTTCTTTGAAAGCTCCCCTTTTCATATAGCTTTCCTAATGCTGAAAATGAAATGGAATAAGTTCTGAGATGTTAAGAGGACAATAATGTAAGATTAAAGAAGAATGAATTTGCAGAACAGTTAAAAGAGTTTATAAGAATAACGAATGTTAAAATTATGTGGCATCCAAGCTTAGGCTCTTAACTTGGCAATTCTCAAATATTTACATTTTAGGTAGATATTTTTTAATCTTCAAAAAATGGGGAGGGATGAAAAGTTGCTATATTCAATTTTATCGTTTTTATTGATATAAGTTTTTAAGGATAGGACTTGCATTTTTGACTGGGTCTTCAGAATAAAAATACAATTATGCTGTATTTCTACTTTTTGGTCAAATAGCGATCAATGTAGGACTATAAGTTAACTCTGGCTTATTTTATATTATCAAATATCACTAATAACACAAATAGAGTGACTGTAAAATTCTATTATTTATACATTTTAATTTTAAATTACTACTTTGATTTCCCTTCCCAATCCAAAAGAGGTTTTATTAATGCTATTTTTACACATGGAAATTTCAGAAGGGAAATCAAAGCCTAGCACCTTCAATTTGTGGCCTCATAAATGTATTAGACAGTCATTAGAAGTCCTATTCAAAATTAACCCTTTTGGGGGAAGCAGTACTGATTATGGTTCTACAGTTTTTAGACTATTTCTCAGGGAATTTTGAATGGTTCATAGGAAGCCATGAATAAAATATTTGTATTTGCTGATATGATGAAAGCTACAAGTATTTTCGTTTACTTTATTAAGTTAACCACAATAAATTTCATGTAAAGCAATTTGTATTCTTTTAACTTGGCTGCTCTCTTTGTCAAACTGGAAGGAAAGAAAACATGGCTATGTGCTGTTATGCTGAAGAGATGATATCTAAGGGAAGCTATACAAATGAAAAGTATTTGCTAGCCTTGTGCTTGATAACCACGTTCACCCATGCAAAAATGCCCTATTTCATTAGAAGACAATGGCTATTGAAGCAGTATTGCCAATGTATTATGACATAAAAGAACCAAAGACTATATCCCAGATGTCTTTAAATTTTTGTGGGTATATAACACTACTTTCTTTTTCAAATTGCAGTCACAGAGATGTTTGAGTGATATGAGTATGATATCCAGATGGTCTTTTCATTTCAAACCTTTGGAGATGTAAATGAAAGATTAAGGTGCACTTGATAAGAAGCTGAATGTAACAGGACAGAACAATTCTAGTATTAAAGGGAAATAAGATGTGGGGTGTGTGTGTGTGTGTGTGTGTGTGTGTGTGTGTGTGTGTGTGTGTGTATGTATCAGAGAGAGAGAGAGACAGAGAGAGAGAAAGAGAGAAAGAAAGATTATCAGACCTCTAACCATATAGGTAAGTGCAAAAAGGACTAAAATATCTTGGCTGAATATGTAAACAGATAAGAATATGCCTAGCAGGCATTTTGGGAGCATCTGTCAATTTTTTATAGAATACAATGATTGTGGGCTATTGATTGCATTTAAACAAAGTTGTTGCAAAAAAATCAGCTAACAATTCGTGTAGAAAGGGCCAATCAATATTTAAATGACTCACTTTATTGATTTAAAATTAACTTTCAATTAAGAGATCCATAGGACTCTTAACTGCGACACTTATCCATTCAAGAGAAAATAAAGGTACATTTATCGATACACTTAAACAGCAGTGGCTGGTTTCCTATCGATTCAGTCATTTGCGCTGGGATTCGTTAGCGTCATCAGCCTTTAACTCGCTTACTAGGTCTTCGCAGTGTACAATACTGCAAGATGTAGGAATGCGCAAAACAACACAAAGAAAGGATAGAAATTTAAACAGAATTAAAAGATATAGGAAAAGGTAAGTCAACCTTACACTTTTATTTTCCTTTTAGCATTACGGAAGGAAGAATGTTTAAATAGATTATTTGGGTGACGATTAGAAAAATACGAGCTATTTTTCAAAGCAAGTGGTTTAGATATGGCACATTTTGAAACTGTGTAAACAAATGAAATCTTTGAACAATTGACTAGTAAAAGCTTAATTGGCTTCTATTAACAAGAGAACTAACTCGCATATACTGGTTATATTATAATCAATGGTAGCTAAAAATAGCAGTTTATGGAATTTTTTAAAGACAATAATTATATTTCCTATTGGAAATACTGTATATATGTGTTTAAGGCCATATTTAGTAAACAATATTGCAAGGGAACCACACAAGGTTACGTTGTATTGTTTTGGTAGTCTGCCAGTTATTACATTTTATAATTTATTTTTATCAGGGTTTACATGAAGAATAAAACTAACACAGAACATTCAACTATTATATAATATGGATGAATAAATAAAAACATGCATAGATAAGATTTATCCATGTATTCAAAATCATTACTATCCACCTATTGTGTCTTTATTGCCACTAAAAAAGAACTCTGGATGCAGGAGGCATTGATTGTAAATCTTTAACTACAATTTTTAACATTATATCAGAAGAACAAAACTGGATATCTCCCATAGGGAACGGCGTCTTAACAGAGCTGAATTTCCAACAGCCCTAATTGTAATATGTATGGCAGTGGTACTCTTTTTCAGGAATTCAAAACTATTGGTGTTGCTTTTTGGTTTAAGATGATAGTGCCCCTAGCCTATACTACATCTCTCACAGCCCAATGGTCTCATCCTCCTATTCTTCACTGTACAGCGCTGTCTGTATGAGGAAGAAGCTATCCCAAACAGAAACCCCTACTCATTTACTGACATGCAATTCCTGGTGGGAGAGAGAACTGCCAGTCTAATTCTGCTTGTTCAGAATCTATTTTTAATCATCTTTTCATTTACTGTTAATCTTCATTCATTCCTTATATCCACTACGGAAACAAAAGATTTTTGTCAGTAATTTATAGGTTAGCCTTTAGTTTTGCTCTGTGCACCAAGTCTTTGGTAGTTCTGCTATACCACTTGCGTTTTTAGATTTGCTCGAAAAATTTGCAGTGAATGGAAGTAAAAGAAATCACAGATTCACATGTTCAGATAAAAGAAACTCCTCCTATAAAATTAGTTTAATCACATCATATTGGTGTAACAATCTGGAATATATTGTGATGATTACATTTACTAAAAAGTGCATGATGCCATTATTTCCTACTAGAAATCAGATGATGATGCTAATTAAGTGATAGCAAGTGGCAAAGCATGCCAGTCACAAGCCTTTCTGATCTGCAGAGAGAGATGTGTGGTTCCCAGTCTAAACTCAGGAGTAGTAACAATTGGCTTAAGCACTATTCAGTCCCAAGGTGCCTCAAATAGGGGATTCACTTTAACACTTCCTTATGACATCAAAGAGCTGAAAAAGGCATCTTTATGAATTGGATTGCAAGGCCTTCCCCCCAAAAAATCAAAAACAGTATGAATTTTACCCTAGTACCTAAACTTTTTTTAAGAACTCTTGGGGACACTTGGAAATGACTATAGAAAAAAATATATATATTTAGATTTAAGCTATAAATCCATGTTACAAAAATAATTAAAAGTTTAGTTTTTTTAATCTCTTGAAAGTTGTAAACTTTTGATTATATTATTAAAATGAAAGTACAGAACTACCTAAAAATACCTGTTCAGTGGACCTAACTAATGTATTGGCTCTGTCCCATAAAATAAATCATCATCACCTCAGCCAGATTTACACCTCCTAAAAAAATTATTCGCTAAGTTTTATTTTTTTGTGTGTCATTAATCCCATTTTAGCTATAATCAAAAAGAAGTTAACATACCATTCTCGAAGTAGGCTTTGGAGAATGTTGACTACTTTAGTAAGGATGATACTGTGTCTACACCCATAGTTCACTGGTCACATCTCAAGAATTTCATATGGCCATCTCATCCTTTCCCTGTGTTTACTCGTTATCATCTTAATAACATAAGACATCAAATGATTTGGAGCTAGGAATCTTGTCTTTTGGATGATCACAGTACGTGTTATTTGAGTGGGATGTTGTAATTTAACAGTGATAGAAAAGGAGATCTGCTTGAAGATGATGAACCATGCTGAGTGAGTCATGAGAAAGTGTAGGCAACACATGCCTAAAAGGCAAACCCAGTGATTCTTATAAAGGATGGGAAATGAAGGTTATCTAATTTCTGAAATTCTCTTATCTAGCTTGATCTGCTTTTGTAGTGTTTGTTTCAAGATCATTATTGTATTTTTTTTACAATAGATCAAAGACATGGTTGATAAGACTTGATTCTAGATAAATTTGTTACATTTCAGATAACTTACAATATATGAAATCTCACAGCATGGCTAGTTTATTTAAACCTTTCTTCCCCTAAAGGCGTACTTACACCATAATTTCAGAAAGGTTTCATATCACTTTACCCAAATCATGGCTAAGATGGACAAAAATAATTACAGGAATTAGTTCTACAGGGTGTAAAATTGTTCTTCTTGTAGAAGAGGTGCATTCATTTCATTCTGGAATTCCCTGCTGAGACATGATGTGTGCAAACTATCTAAGGACACCATAATCCTCTGATGCTTATAAAAAAATAGTAAAGTTGCATGTAATCTTTGACTACAAAAAAAAAAAAAAGCCTAAGTGTCATTCACATCAAGGACAAATGCCAAGTGTTCTCTGCTGAGCTCTCTGATGATTCTTGTTCTGTAGAGAAAAATCCAGAAATTACTAAAATCATTATTTTCTGCCTAAATGGAAGTAAATGTAATAGATTTAAACTTCATATCAAAAATTCAAAATAGCTATATATCTTTAGTGCATACTAAATTAGGTAGTCCTTTAGATCTGATTTCTTTTAGATACATTTTCCCTTTCTCCTTTACAACAACCTCATTTTTAATATTACAGCTAAAGCAAGTATCCCTTATTAAAGTCAATGACTATCTCCTGTAAAATATGGAAACAAATTTGGTCATGCGCCATATGCCATTTGATTAACTGTGCAAAATGGAATAACAGTAAGCTACAGCACATAGAAGGTCACATGAGGGATTTTCAACTTCTTGTTCAACCAAAGAAAATCAGTCAGCGTTAGGCATGAGGCCTACTTTCTTACCCTTGTATGCCACTGATTAGTTCAGCCTTAGTAGAACAGAAATCCTTAATCTTCTCTTTTTAATATTGAAGAGGTAAACCCCTTTCACCTGAATGTGGAGGCTGCCTTTTCATCAAAGCTCAGGAGATTCCAGCAACAAAATCAATGTATGCATGTTCAGAGCAGTTTTCAGGGTTTTGTAAGACAAATCTCTCGAACAGGGGCTAGTTTAATGCTATTGAGCTGTGCTTCGATCTGACTGAGTGAGTGAACAACACAGCAACAGTTCACTTTCCAGGGCTCAGGCTACAGGAGGAGGGACCGTTCTCCACAAATGCAGCTGTGGAATTTCGCCATGACCTCTCACCTCACTTAATCCAACTTTAAACCTTCCAGTGGATTGGTTAAATAAATAAATATTTAAAGGTAACCCCAAATCAACAAACACAATTAATTTCTCTCTTCTATGTTAAACTACACTTGGGGAAGTTTCCACCCTGATGGAGTGCTTCTCCAGGGGCAGGACAAATTCTGCAAACAGGTTTCGTTTTTAAAGGCAATGTTTGAAAAGCCAGTGAAAATGATCATATATATGCATTTTTCTTTTTTCTTCAGGATATAGATTTGTCTACTGAGTCAAGAATAGCAATCTGTTTTAAATGGAAGTATTTCTTTTTTGGGTATTTATGGAACTCACCAAAAACGCTGTGATTCCGTAGTAGCTTATGCCTCCTATCTTTCAAAATATTCAATGACTATTTCGCTATTCAAATTCCTCTGTTACTAGAAATCACAAAGTCACCAAATATACATTGTCTTATATAGTTTTTAAATTAAAAATTAAAAGTATGATTGATTTTTGAAAAACTAAATTTTGGACATTGTGTTGCACTCAACTCTGTGGTAGAAAAGCCTTGACTGTTTTCCTCACATTGCTTCCATTAGTGTCATAACTTCACAAATTACCTTATGTGAAATCAATCATGACTTAACACAGCTACAGCCTTCCTTTCATAAAATAATATTTTATTATGGCAGGAATAAGGCATTTGAATATTTTCTAATGTTTTGGAAACATCAAAAGGAAACCATCTCAGATTCCTTGTTTCATTTTGAGGTATTTTCTCAGACATTAAAAAGACTGCTGGACTTAGTGCAAAAATTCTAAGCCTGAATTATAATCAAATGTTACTGCAGGAGTATTTCAAAATCTGGGGCAGATCACTTTTGTATAATTATAACGTGAATATAAAATATTTAGCATCATTTATTTCTTCATGAAAATAACATATACTTACTATCTTTTCATTGGTGTATTGTCAAAATGAGTTTTAATTTAAAACTAAATGTAACGTAATAAGGCAAAAATATTCCTAATGATGTTGAATGTGTATTTGTGAGTTTCTTATTTGCCCTATTTATATTGACTTCAGGTTTAAAATTTGTGATTTACATTAAATCAAATGTTTCTAAGACAAAAAAGAACAAAAATGAGTGTGCAGTAATTAGAGCTACATTGTATTTTTTTAGAAGTAATTCAGCTGAGGGTAGACACAAACACCAAACATTTTGATAACATTGACTAGGCTGTTCTCCACTACTCTTAGGAGGTCACCTCTGATTCATGATTCATACTGTACAATAAAAAGACCTATTTAGAGCCTAATTAAGAATAATTAGTCTAAATAAATATTGTCAAAGAGAGTAGTTACTTATCTTAATTGCATAAATGCAGTTTACAAGGATAAATATTAAAGTCCTGGCTATTTTACCTTTAAAAAATGTTAACACTAATTTTCAAACATGAAAAGAACTGCTACATATACCACCTTCCCCTCCTCTCTCCATCCTGCCACACACACACACACACACACACACACACACACACACACACACACACTATTGATTTATATTCTTCCAAAAGAAAAGGCTGGATTTTTATTTCACTACTAGACAGAGGAATTTCCCTTGCTCATAAATATTTTAGAGTAAATTTGCGTCGTTCCTGCTAAATGGATATTGCTTACTGTTGGTTGACAGCTCAAGTGTGCTGACAGGAATTAGTGAAAAATGGGCTATCATAGAAAATATCACACTTTTTGGTCTCAGAGCCACTAAAGGATACAAAAGACTTTTTTGGTCTTGCTCTTTGGACTAGGACTTCAAATCTAAATAAGTACTTTAGTTATAAAAAATGTCTTATTATTTTCTCTTACATAATAAGGGCATTTACAGTCCAATGTGAACGTAGAAATAAGTTAGGTAGGGAATGTTTTCTCATTCTTATATTTCTTTTGGAAAACATTATTGACTCTCAAATCAACAACTATTTGAAAGTGGCTGTCCCTATGGTATAAAAATAATTCTGAAGCCTAAAGCTGATAATCTTGAATCCAAAGTACTGCAAAAGCCCTCTGTGTATACACAACGATGCACTCTGTAACCATTCGGTTTAACTCCAAAGTTTGTAAAGTCATATTTTCTAACTTAAAGGCACATTTTGTACCATATCATATAGGGAATGCCCCAGTTAAACCATATTCCTTTAATGGCAGAATTTCAAATGTCATCTTGAGTTTCACAAAACCCTCTTTCTTTTCAGAAGTAATTAGCTAAGGCAGAGTTTGTATGGCAATTAAAAACCACTTGCTTGCAGAAGCTTGCAGGCATTATGTAATTTTTTTATGCTACAAGTACATATGGGTATTCTTGCCTCTAGCTTAAATACAGTGAATGTTGTAGTTGGTTGCACAGGAATTGTCTCAAGAACATTAAAGCAAGCCAAACACGATTGTATTCCAACTAAAATTGCTCTCTTTATACGGTGTATTGAAACTTGATAACTGTTGGTTATAAAATTCCTTTGATTTTCTGTAGGTAATAAAATACTTTGGCAATTACTATTGACAGTTCTGGATAATCTTGAAGGCTGCCTCGCCTGAAGAAGATGAGTGTTACAAATCACTCCACTGAAAGAGGGAAGAACAGCAGCAGGCAGCAGACAGGTTTCAATTTCACAATGCTGATTATCTCATTCGCAATTCTATGCATGCCTAAATCTGAGAATCCCTCAAGCAGCTATATGGACTTCTACTTTTAAAATGCCTATTACGCTTTCATACTTTTTCCTGCTTCCTGAAGAGTGCCATTTCGCCAAGCTTAAATAGCAGAAAATTGCACTGCTTTTCCTCTGCCCATCTCCTCAATCTCTATTAACCTGCACAAGAACAAAGGAGTATGATAGTCCAGCTATAGGTTGAGAAATAGGTTTGGAGTTGTTTTTCATTTACTGCCACGCATATTTTTGACTCATAAATTCATTTTCAACAATAACCTTCTTTTAATACCTCAGTACATTACTAAATATGCAAATTTTTTTTCCCAACATATATAAACGAGTGGGTCCTTGTTCAATCCATGGGAGCACACTCCCAAGCACACACACCTATTATTATTTACAGCAACGCCAAATGAAAGTACCATGGTTATTAGAATGTGTCTTGATTGAAATAAAAGTGATAAAAATGAAGCTGGCCCAATGGAATTCTTTCTCTTTTGGTTAGAAGAGAACAATAGGCTAGGAGCAGAAAAGAAAATGGTTGAAGCACCTGGTTCTAATGCTTGCAATAGGCCTTTATTAGATGTCATAAACTGAATGATGCATTACTCTGTGGACGACTTATAGCCCACAAATGTGGAGGTAAAATGGAGGACAAAGAGTTCTTTTAAAACAATAAGGTTAAACGGTCCTTTTAAATCAAACAGTATTTATTAAATGCAGAAATCTTAATAACCTTACAGAGATTTGCTCATTCTTCTAATTGTATACATTCCTGCCTTTCTCTTTTAAGGCTAAACCTTTTGGTTGGATTTTCATAATAAACTGCATCTTGCATAAGCATTATATAAAGTCAGTTCTAAATGACAAATGCGCTGTGAGAGAAAGGAGACATCTTTTTTCTTTTTTAATTAAAGAAAAGTTAGAGGGCTCAATGTCCAGTCTCTCCAGTCAATTAAGTTAAAAATTCACGTGTCCCACAGAACAACAACAACAACAAGGTAATTTTGGCCATCGGAAACTGCTTTCAAATAAGGTCTGTTTTGCATTTAAAAAGATAAAAGAATGTTTTCTAAAATGACAATTGCTGGTTGGCCATCGATTCTGAGCTTTAATCTCATAGCCTGCTCAAATTTCCCATTATGTCTCACCAAGGCTTAGAAGGCTCGAGAGGCCGAACTGTGGCCTTCAACAAAAGTGGAGGGGTTACAGCATTAAGAAACACAGCTGTTGCTCGCAAACTGCAAATGTTAGAATAACTCACTGCTTGTTTCTTCCTTGCTGCTAATAAAAACTTAAAGTGTTTTGCATGCTTTCTATAAACAGTGCACTTAAGTTTTATAATCTAGTACATCTTATTAAGCGTGAAGTCTGCTGATCCCTAAATTATTCATAACGTGGTCCAGACTGATTAAGATTGGCTTGTTAAGGAGCACAAGAAGCAATTAAACTGACAAGGCAGTGCGGCCTTGATGTATACATTTATTATCACAAGAATACCCAAAGTGAATGCCCTTATTAAGCAATGAATTTCACCTCACTGGCCTTCTACCATGGCTGCCACGGGCAGAGAGAGCGAGGAACAACATGTCAAAAGCTAACTCTGAGGAAATGCCTATCTTCAAGTGAAACCGATTTTGTAATGAACCTTTCAGTTCGCTCCTGAGGTAATAAATTCTGACTGGTGCATTAATTACTTGATAACATCCCATCAAAATGCAAATGCAGCACTTGACCCATAGGAATGGCTCAGTAGCTGGTAAGTCTTCAGGGTGGACATAAATTGTCTGTTTTCTCTTATCAAACAGGGCGTTTATTTCCATCTTGCTAGGGTGAATGTCACTTCTGCCACGCTCAGTCCCTCTGTGGCCTGACACCATCATTTGCAGAGGACTGTCAGGATGTGCCAACATCCTAATTGTGGGATTCCTTTACTTTGTACCTTTTGGGAGGAGCTGCCCCCTCCCCCCACCCGCTAGGACCCTCCCCAGGACACACACACGCACACTCTCTCTCTCTCTCTCTCTCTCTCTCTGAAGGAATCCAATCCAACATGTCAAGGACAAACTGCAATAGTGTTACAAAGAATAAGCCCCAACTCTACAAAACACACTAATCTTTATTCTCAAAAGTGACTCACCAAACTCAGAATTTCATTTTTTGCAGTGATCAAGTGAAAGCTGAATGAACACAGGAGATGTACAGGCAGTATGTATAATCAGACAGCACATAGAGTAAGGCGAGATGATGTTTCCTGAACCTATAGTCACATGGAGATGAGGAAGCATTTCTAGGTGGTGTTTTAATATTTTTGCAAATAATCAATATGTCCTTAAAGAAATAGAAGTGGTACACTCTAGGCCTGAAAGAGAGAGTGAGATAAAAGGGAGCGTCAAAATACCACTTAGCAAACACTCAAAAATGTGTGAGAGAGAATCCTGTTCTTGAATGTTCTCTTAGCCTAGTGAAAGAGATTTATTCAGTTATGGAAACTGTTTCCACAATGAATGTTAATAAGGATTTTTGTTTTCTATTGGCTCGTTCAAAATTCCAATCTCCATCAATAGGTCTGATTCTCCCACCTGGGTCAACCTGCCTTCCAGTTGTGTTTATTTGTCTTGAAGGCTTGGTGAAAAATCCTTAATTCAGGTTACTAGGCAACCCTGCAGGTGAGAAAATATAATGTTTGGCTGACTCCATTTTTGAATGCACACAGTGGCCTAATGCCTTCAAAATAGACTGCAAAGCATGTGCTGATAATTCTCTGCTACATTCTCTAAAGGCGAGGTCAGAAGAAAATTAATTGATGCTGAAAATAATGACAAAGGGAGAGGCACCACTGAGACTTGGTGTGACTGGCATGTGATAATGTTAGCAAGAATCTCAGCATGTGACTGGACAGTGTGATGAAAAATATACCCTGTGCTAGGGAAAAACAAGTTACAAAACTTAATTAGTTTTTGACACTTCTTCCTAAGTTATTATCTTTTCATTTGGAACATTGCCTTGGGACATCAATACACAAGAAGAAATGAAACATTCTTATTGTAAATATGAAAGAA
This sequence comes from Cheracebus regulus, assembly GCA_963574635.1. Lineage (NCBI taxonomy): Eukaryota > Metazoa > Chordata > Mammalia > Primates > Pitheciidae > Cheracebus > Cheracebus regulus. Next base: position 13,867 of record CAUYQU010099577.1, read on the forward strand.
AGATGACTTTATATTGTGCCTCTCCTCTTTACATGTCCTTTTGAATAAACAAAATATCCTCTGCAGGCAAAAGGATAGAAGGGAGTGGATGATGCAAATGCATTTGCTCTATCTGCTCTAAGTATGACACCGTCTTAGTCAATGGATGATTCCATTACCACGGATTATGCAATTTTGATTTAAAAAAAAGAGGTGGCATCCAAATCAAATGTGGTCAAAATAAGGCTCTTAGATGGGAAGTAGTCAAATTATATCTCCGCTTGCAATAATGCTTCCTGTACAGCAAATGTATTTTTAATTCCTTTCCACTAAGGTTTATACCTAGAAGTAATTCACACTGATTACTAAATAACCCTTGTGAGTTGCTTTGTCTTTTGAATTTTAAAAAATACACTTGCCGTGAGCAATGAATTTCATAAACCAGCAGCTCTCATGCTTGATGAATCATTCTTATTTTATGCAGTGCTGTGTGATAGAAAACTGAGATAAAATATTCTATCCACAAGCTATTCGGTACAATTTATCATCAGCGGCTCACTAGTCCAGTGATAATACCTGGCTTGCAGATTGTAATGATCAGATTCTGTTTTTATTTCAAACAGGAGCAATTCCGAATACCAGAGTTTTTAATTTACATACATTAGTGAGGTTCAAATGTGGCAATAGCTACAAGCAAATTCACTTGCAAACTGAATGCTCGCCTTGCATAATGGGTTCCCTTTAGCAATTACTCACCAGTGAAGTACCCAGATAAAAATGAAAACAAAGAGAAAAAAGGAAAATCATGATACACACACCATAGTGTGGACTAGGATAATTACTGAACCACAGTGAAGGTCACGTTTATATCTGTTTTAGTAATGATTTTGTGTACGCTTTCTCTGTATTGAATTCCTAATGTAATCTTCTTTCTATTCTATGATGCCTTATTCTTTATCTGTAAATTTTTAAAGTTTCAATACTAGCTTCCTAGTGTACAAAAATGGCAACACATTACTATTAATAAGACTGGTTACTGACAACATCTTAAAAACTAAAATATGGAAACTTCTGCTAAATACACACACACACACACACACACACACACACACACACACACACCCCAAAACTCCACAAATTATACCAGGTCAAACGTTTAGTAAAACCGACAGGCTTATAATAAAATACCTCTTATAGTTACATCACTTTTACACTGACCACAGTATTGAGCTTGAATTCCCAGCAGTATCATTACTAGACATTTTCTGCCACCTTTCTAAATCTGAAAAGCTTCCTACATTTAGTGAAGATTAGGTAATGCTACATCCAATCAATAGCAGCTATCAATTCTATACCTTGTTCAGCAGAATAAGTTGATTAAAGCAAGTAAAAGGGCTGGCTAAATATTGTCTAAAAGTAGATGTTTCTTAAAACTAATCTGTAGTTTTGAGAAAATATACTACTCAAACCCAGTAATAAACAGATTATGACATACACAGTGAGAGTTGCTCATTGACTATTTTTATCCTATAATATTATTGAAAAACTGGTACAGAGGCTTCAGTGTAGAACAGGAGCTTTGGATTCATTCTGCATTTCCAGACTCTGGGTTGTTTATGATACAATCTTATGTTTATATAAATGAAATCCCTTTCTGGGTTTATCAGCAAAGTCAATAATATGCATAAGAAATCGTAACAGTGTCTCTGGAAAAAGTCATTTCCAAATTCATGTGTTAGGCCCAACAGAGTGAGTTTTTCATTTCTAAACCTGAGCAAAGTATGCAAAACCACCTATACTGCTCATAGAACAAGCCACATTCACAAGACACAGATGGACTGAATACAAGACAAAATAGCTGGCCATGAGTGGTTTCTGGTTGCCACCTCATCAAACAGTTCTAGATATGGCTACTTTACATTAAAGGAGACTCACTCTTTTCTTCCTGTGTTGTAACAAGCACATATTACCGATACTAGGGACATTTTAGCCTTTGTTAGAAATCATTCAATGAATCTGTGCAGAGAGTCGTATGAAAAAAATTGGCAGGTTGTGAATTCAGAAAATTAAAAAAAAAAAACTTCTATATTTATAATGCTTCACAGTGTGGTGAAACTGTCTTTTCCTTAGTTACAGAAAGATTATCAGAAGTGGCAATAACTCTGTTTAAAAAAAAAGTTACAAATAAGAAATTGGACACTTCAAGTTTTCAGACCTACCCAGGATTCTTGTTTTCAAACTCTCCAGGGTGGTATGGTTAGACAATTACAGTTGGTTCCAGTCCTTCCAGGCAGCACTCAACCACTGAAGTATTATGGTATATTTGTTTAACCATGCTGTTGCTCATCTTCACATCCCCAAGCCCAGCTGCAAGTGTGGCGGTCATGGGAATTAAAAATATGAGACAAATCTTGGTATACATTTAAAAGCCCCAAAGATAAGCCTTGATTCTTAACAGATGATTTATATCTATAATAAAGAATCAAAATATAGATTTTATTATTATACTAATGAGTTTTCTAGAAAATTTACTCCCTTGAAGTTATAGTGAAAAAAACTGCAACTCATATTAGGTGTTAGTATCTATCTATCTATCTACCTACTTATCTCTATATATTGTATAGAAACCAGCTATATCTTCTCTATTCTAAAATATATTTATAAATATACAATTTCTATAAATATATTATGTGTCCGATAGTCAGCTGTCTTATCCAAGCTGTGTAAAGTCATGTAATTTTTAATTACATGACTTTTAATTAAAGTCATGTAATTTTTTATAAATTTCTACATTTCAAAATCATTTTCATTATTTCCCACTATAAACTGTCCATTCAAGTCAAATGATGTGTTTGCCTAGTCTACCTTAAAATTTAGGCTTAGAGACTTTGGCAATTCCCACAACCACTCCCAAATATCCTTTCCATAAATTGATATTTCTCTCCTGCTTTAAACTACCATGCAAAACTTTCTAAGACTTTTGGCCTTCCACAGTCTAATCCTTAGAATCCCTCATTTTCTAAAGGTTTCAATATTTGTGATGAAATTTGGTTTAATAGGTTTTAAAATGGTATTTAGAATAGCCCTTACTGTATATTCCATGAAAACTGAACAACAAGCCTTCAACTAAAAATCATGAGAAGATTCAATAAGCTGGGGCAACTTGGAAGACAGTGACTAGTACTTCATGGAAAGACCAGGATGATTTTTGTCATGAAGATCAAGAAGGCTTAAAATTTACATGGCTTCAGCCTGGACAATGCAGTGAGATCCCAACTCTACAAAAAATAAAAATAATTAGCCAGACATGATGTGTGCCTATTGTGCACACAAAACCAAAGAACAAAAGAATTAATATGGCTCTTATTTTCTGTGGTTACTATTTTACATTTTCCTATATTGTCAAATGTCAAATGAAAGGAAGTCCTTACTCCCTAAACTCAGACTTTCACTGATTTCTATTTAATCATTTGTTCTTCTGTTATCAGATGTAATTACAGTGAAGAAGGAATGAAACAGCGGGGGTTGCATCTTGTCTTCCATTTTCCCTGGGACTTAAAAAGGCTGCTATATGAATTCTCCTGGAGGAAGCCAGTACTTTGTACTTGAGTCTCTCCTTGCAGGCTGACAGCTGGCCCAGAGACAACTTGATTGTGAAAATGTGTATTGAGATGGGCTTCAACTGGGGAGAGGCTTGATTTGTATACACACACACACACACACACACACACACACACACACACACACACACAATGACAGGCAGGCCGCCTTCTCCATCTCTATCCATTTTAACTAGAATTAAAGATGTTTGATAGGATACTTTGCTAGTTATATAGTCACATAAGATATATTTAAAAGACTACCTTTAAATAAAACTACAAATCTACACTTAATTTTTTTTAGTAGATAGTTCTGTACTTATGTTAAACTAGAAATTTGGTTATTTCAACAAATGGAGAATGTTGAAGCTAAAGAGAGGGCTCAATTACAATCTCCTGTACAGAATGCATGTCCAGTTTGGTTTTATCATCTGGAGTGTATAGAGAAGTGGCCACTCATTGTTCTGATTCTAGTAGTGTTCATATTCTCTAAAAGCCAAAATGTGTAACTTAACAACAGGGGGATGTGTTGCCACAGAGCAGACAAAATCTGTGGTCATATATGAAAGAGAACTTTCCAAAGCACATTTTCCTGGATTCTGTATGTGTGAACCTCTTCTCATACATGAAATGTATGAGAACCTCTTCTGAGAACAAAATTTGACACAAAACCGGCTTCAAGAGCGAAAACAAAAACTTCTTTGTCTGTTTTCAGCTGAAAATTTGAAAATACCTTCATTCATCTTAATATCACTGTAGAACATTTTAACTTTTCAGCTAGAGCGGTGCAAAAGTATTTCTACTTCAAAAAGTTATTAAAATTAATAAAAGAAGTTACCTAAATTTGGGTCTTTTCATGTCAACTTCATTGCCATGTACGTATTTATAGCTGAGCCATAAACGTTTGAAATGTTCTGCTTTTAGTAGAAGTAACACACATTATCAAAAAAAAAAAAAAGTTCTGTTAAGATAAAATACTTAAAATGCTTGTTGGGTTTATGACTCAGAAAGGAAGGGGCCAGTGGGCATCAAGGTCAGGTTTTCTTACAGAGGAAGATCAATTTTAAGTGTAGTGCATTAATTACTTCAACACTGACTTTTAAAGTGCTTTCCTACTCAAACTAGTCTTATGTACTCATAAGAATCACCTGTATTTGTCTCCTTAATTATTATTTTTATTTGAGTGTGCAGTTGATTCTTCAATCATGACAATCTTTCCACCAAGATTAGTGTTTTAAAAAAAAGGAGAAAGAAAAAGAATGAAAAAGAAAAAGCAACAGAATGAAACTACAGGCCAACCTCTTTTTAATGGTCTTTTTACATGATTCCTCTTTTAAATTAGTAAATGATGGCAATTATACAAATTAAACTGTTTTATAGCTTCTGATGTTAGAAATGGTGGGTAAAGTGGAATCATTTTTAGTAGCCAATATACACCCCTACATTCATGTGCTGGAATTATAGAAGGGCAAAAGCAAATCCATGTGTTTCCTAAAATTAGTCTACTTTGTAGAGATATGAATTTGCATTGAAGATTTCACTCTGTTTCCCATTTGAAATCAAGTAGGGATTTTTAATGTCAAAATAGCTTATTTCACTTTTAAAAATAGTTCTTGCAGTTGAGAATCTGTTTAAATATTATTTTATAAATCAACAAATATACAGACACACATGGAATGATTTAAAATAATTTTAAGTATGTATATTTGACAAAATCTGCAGGTATGCCACCTCTAATGTTCTTGTTTTTTTTTTCCTTAAAGACAATCACGGCTTCACCCCTAATCAGAAAGAGGAAACTCTAAAATGTTCCTTGGAAAGTAATCATAATTCCTTCTCATTCTGTGCCTCATTCTATGATTCACATGAGGCGGAAGCAGCAGAATAATGCCCATTGTTACTGTATGGTTACAATGTCCTGCGAGTCTGGACAAGTTATTAGGTCAGACACTAACTTCCTTAGTAGAAAAATGATGTGTTCTCCTTTGTGCTCTCTTCAGTAATGGCTGGAGTCAGTGCTAATTAAGACCCCGCGGCAATGTGGTTCCAGAGAGGTCAGGGACTTCTTTCTGACACCTAAACAGTGCTCCACTCAAAGGAACTGCCCCTAATCTGAAATGATGTGATGTAGAGCTGGCCTTTCAGATTCACCGTATATTTAAAGGAAAATGACAGTTAATGGCAGGGGTGTCAAAAAAAGAGCAGATGGAGAAGCTGGAAAAAATGTCACTCTGTGGCTATGTTTACCTGCAATTAATTTCTCTGCTTAAGAACCAGTAGACAATAGAGCCCTGGGCACCTTGTTACAACTTTGGTGTTCCTAAAATGTTGTGAAGAAGGAATCTGCATCAAGCACTGCCTGGAAGAAATAACTTCTGAAAAACCAAAGAACTGTTTGCTTAAGGATCTCTGTAATATTGGACCTTCCTTTCTCCAAGAAACATATGATCTTGTCCAGTGGTCTTCCAGAATGATTAAACCATAATCCTCAGTAGTGATTGTTATAATAACACAAACAGTAAATTCACAAAAGAGAACACTGTTAAAGGAATAAACCATTGTGGTATTTAATCCTGGAGTCATTTTCTTTTGCCCCTTGAGGCACAGAACTTGGGAAACTGAAGCAATATTCAAAAGAGAAACCAAGATTTATTGTCAGTTTTTTTAAAATAGACACCGCATAGCTCACTAATTACTTCAAAACTGTGAAGTCTGTTGGCATAAATCTGCTCCATTCTTTTTTTTATCCTCCTCCCCTCAACTAAACACTAGTGACACACCTGCACCTCACGAACTGGAACTGACATTGTATTTATCTCAGAATTTTTTGTTGCTGTTACATTAGAGAATCACTTTTCACAATAGAATGACTGAGGTTGTCCCAGAGCTCTGGCCATATAACATTAGGTTTTGGAAGTATTTGTAACTTATTATAAGAATTTCTTCCAGAGTAAATGAATACAAAAGGTCACCACCTTTGTAACCAAGTCCCAAAATTCCTTGAAAAAATAGGATTTAAATTTAAAAATTATATCTATGGATTTAAAGGTTTCATGGTTGTGTAGTTAAGAGGTACACATTAAAATCATGATGCATATTGATGCATAATATCTATATATTAAGTGGTATAAGGTTTTGTGTAAAATATAGTTTTCATACCTTTAATACACACTGATCTTAACATATTTTCAACATCCATGTGAAAGATTAATAATCACAGAATTTTAAAAGTTACAGATAATTTTTGCTACAACCTTCATTTTACAGATGAGGAAAGTCTCTGAGATGTTGGGTGATTATCCCTACTTAATAGTAAGACTGAGGTTAAAATCCTATTTTCTCCTTACTCATATAGTGGAGTGATTTTTCTTCCTTCAACCTTTTCTTTCTAAAACAAGTTCAGTGCTTTGTACAGGAATGAAATTTCTCAATATTAAATACAATAAAAATAGCTCCAGGCATAAAAATATGTTTTCAAATCTGCTATGCCAATATGATATTAAAATTACTTATAAAATAGTATAAAAAATGGGAATTTATCTAAACAGTTTTCTATATTAAAATCCAAATCTTCTACCTTAAAACATAAGAATTCTAGAGTTTTTCCCCAAACTGAACTTCAATGCATCAGATAAATAGTTTTCTTTGAAGCAGCTAACATTCCAGGACACCATATAAGCTGTGAAGGTGTGTAACAGACACCCAAAGTGGCCAGAATCAGCAGTGCTGTGTGATCTGTATAAAAGTGAAGAGAGGCCGGGCATGGTAGCTCACGTCTATAATCCCAGCACTTTGGGAGGCCCAGGCGGGTGGAACACGAGGTCAAGAGATCGAGACCATTCTGGTCAACATGATGAAACCCCATCTCTACTAAAAATACAAATATTAGCTGGGCATGGTAGTGCGCGCCTGTAGTCCCAGCTACTTGGGAGGCTGAGGCAGGAGAATTGCTTGAACCCAGGAGGCGGAGGATGCAGTGAGCCGAGATTGTGCCATTGCACTCCAGCCTGGGTAACAAGAGCAAAACTCCGTCTCCAAAAAAAAAAAAAAAAAAAAGTGAAGAGAGAATTTATGAAGTAGGATTCTCATAACTCTTGAAATTCAGAAAAACATCTGATTAAAAAGTACCTGAATGAATGGCAAGGAAAAGACATTTTTGTTCAAAGTGAAGGTAGAGAATCTTTTGTGCTATGTTTAATCAGTTTTTCAGTCTGTTTCTGACTTGTCTTTTTTTTTAGCAAATTGAAGTAAAATATTAAGCAAAGTAACTTATCAGAATTTTTTTGCTTTAATTTTAGTGAGAAACAATATACCAAAAAGAAAACTGCAAGGCATAGGCCTCCAGGCCCCTTTAAAAATTCTTCTCTGGTTGAGTGGCTGTTACTCAACCAAGACAGACCTCAGTCATCCATCCTCCTGTGCTCATGCAAGGCGGGATAGAAACTCAAACTTTACCCCTGGGAACCTAAAAGGTAGCAAGCTTCTGTAACTGAATTATTCCAACTTGGGAGTGACGCTGCTGGATTTAAAATGGGGCTGTCCTTTACACCACACACACACAAAAATACCAAATAGCCAAGAAAAAGATAACTAATCATAGTAGTTCAATAAACAAGCAAAACTTGGAGCCAGAGATTTATTCATTTCACAGAAGAGCAAACTTGATTCATTAGTAGATAATTAAATATCGTTAGTGCGTTAGTTTTAAAGCTTTTAATCAAAGTTTTACCTGAAGCCAATAATTCCTTACGTAGAGAATTTTGGAAAAATTTAATATTTCCAATGAAGAGCTTAATTTTTCATTTTTACTTTTTATATTTGAGCACTTTGGTCTGTTATCCCTTCAATAAAATCATTTTTAGTAACAATTCATTATTGTGATGCTTTATAACAAGCATACAGGAGTCATGTTGAATGAAAACCATAGCTCCATCATTTCTTAATTTTGTGAATTGAAGGTTATTTAATATCTGTGCCTCAGTTTCCTAGGATGAAAATCAGAGATAGTAATAATTTTCTCCTCGATTTGGCTGTGATAAAGTTTAATGAATTAATACACTTAAGGTATATCCCAGTGTCTGACACAAAGCAAGCAATCAATTAATTATTATTATTACTAGAAAATGTCTTGGACCATGTTTATAGGAAAGTGTACTTTCTCAACCACTTAATTATACATAAACAATTTCTAAAACAACATTCAGATGTATAGAACAAATTTTCCAGGCTTTTCAATATGCAAATATAGATAAGCATCAAGGACTACTCAAATTTTGACATAAATAATCAGTAATGAGAAAGAATCTTTTAGAAGTTACTGGCATGTCACATGAATTCTAATCTGAAACAAAATCAAGCAAATATTGTACATTTTAAGTGAAATCCAAATAGTTATTTACATAGCAAACTGTAAAATCTCAGAAGATTCTGTTGTGCATTAATATTTGAAAAATTGTTTTTCTAAATGCATTATGCACATTTATTTACATATTTATATGACAGACTACAAAGACACTAATGGAGCAGCCTATTATTTCTAAAATAACTTAACACTTTTCAATTCCATTAATAGCATAGAAATTAAACTTTTAAAACCTTACACAAACAAATCAAGATAATTCAGATCTCAAATCCACAAACTGAAATGGAGATTTGGTAATTATCTGTCTAATTTGATTAATGGAGATGAATAAACTAGATAATTCTGACCCATAGATATGTGTTGATCCTGAAATGCTTACTTTGACTGTATAAATCAATTTAAACTGGTTAAATGCTAAATGTACTGTCTTCACTGCATAAAGTGAAAATGAGATTCTGCAGTCATTTAGTTATCTTTATTAATGCAGAAAGCAAAAAACAATTGCCTACCGTGATATGCACATATTTATTTCCTGACAAAATATTGTTTTTGCACAACACGGATATAGTCTAAGGCTTACTCATTATCTTTGGTAATTTTGCTCTATGATTCCCCATTAGAGCACTTCATATAAATGTTTCTTACAAATTGCTCTATTATGTCATAATCAAAAGACAGAATTTAGCCAGAATGTTTGTTTACCATTTTGTAGACAGTCAAAACAGTCTGTTGGTTCACTCTTTGATATTAATTCCTACTCATCCAGGAATGGATTTTGACCAAAATGCTTGATTGCTCTTTTGAGGACTTTCAGAATCATATGTTAGTTTAGTCTTACATGAGCCAACAACCATGCAATAATGGAAGTCACTTAATATCAAGCCAGCTGAGTTCTTTGTCTACCACATAATGACAAATAAATACTTTCGTTGTAAACTTTCCAGAATACAAAATAACACACTTGTGTGAAATAAATGTTTTCATGAACTATTTTATTAACCCAATTTAATCATCAAGGCAATGTTGACAGTACGCTAAAATAATCTGATCAGTTCCATTAAAAAAATAAGCAGCACAGTAACCATAATCAAGTTAAACAATTTACTTAGTATGGCCCAGACCCCAGACCTGCACTTTGAATATTTCTTTTTTTCCTTTGTATACAAAGAACTAAAAACCTGGCTCTTTATAAAAAAAAATGCAATTTTTTTATTTGATATTGTATAGATCTCATAATAAGTGGCTGTGAACAGCATTGATTTGGGAGAAACTCAGTTTTCATCTAGTCAGCTTTCATATGTCTCCAAACACCCCAAAATGGCATTTCAAAGTCCAATGTCTATTTGACCAGAATTAACTCAGCAACTAATCATGTTACTCCACCAGAATCTCTACTGTAAGTTGAACAGCATGGAAGATGTATTAGAAGCAGGAGACATATTCAAAACAAATTGGAATCTGGACTGAGAGCCAAGAGACAAAATTAGAACAAATAAATTAATAATCAAGAATAAAATTCAGTATGTAACTGAGTGCTAAGTTGTACAATACAGTAAGTACTAGAGAAGATCACTGATGAGGGATAGCAGTACAGGCTGAAGTTCTGAGGCTTTCCTCAGAGTAAGCATTAGCCTATAAAAGATTACTGAGGATTGCTAAGAAAAGAAGGAGTGTTGCTTCTGGAAATATGGACAACATGAAGAATATGAGAAGACTATGAGCACACGATTCTTGTTGGGCAGGAAGTAAGGAAGAAGTAAGGTTTCCTTACTAGGGACAACCATGTTACTATCCAACCTGATATCTTCCCTTCATAATAAGATTCCAAACTCCTCAGGCCAGTTACTACTTGTGTAACTATCAGGCAAATCCTTTAGCCTGAAAGGATTCTCAATTTCCTTATTTATAAAATAAGGAACATGATGGTACCACTTGTTTACCATTATTATGAGGAATAATTGGGCTTGGATGTGTAGTAAAGTACTTAAATAATGGTGGGCATACAGAGATTGGTTAGTAAAGGTCTGCTATCATCAACATCTACATCATCGTTATTATTAATCATTAACTATCTTTTCCTAAGCCTGGCTCATGCTGTCAGTCATATTTTCTAATCTTGCTTTCTAACAAGTACCATGCGTCTCTGCCAAACTGCACTACTGACCTCTCCAACACGCCCTGTGGTTTTCAAACTCAGAGCCTTTGCTTCCCAGGTTTTTACTTCACTTGGAATATCACTACCTAATTACTTCTCTCTCCTCTTGTTGAAAACCTGCCTGTATTTCAAGACTCCCTTTTCCTATAGACATCTACTTTGTTTCAGATTTATGTATTAGCTACCTTACCTGGGTTATCATGACCTGTTTTTACCCGTCTTTTAACACTTGATCACATACATGCTATTTTCCCCTTAAACTATAAACTGAAATGAAAAGACATGTTTTTGTTGAATTGAAAACAATATAAATAGTTAAAATGTGGGATATAAAATATGTATTTATACACAGTGATTACGCTATTTACAGGAAAAGGGATTGTATAACCTTGAGTTAACAAATTTGACTGTCCACCTATGGGAAAATAAATATGTTGGTCATTTGATCTTCCTAGAAAATGACAGCAATCATACTATGGCTGGTTACTGCCAATAAATCTCATGCTTTGAGTTTTTCTTCATCATGGTGAACAAATAGCCCTGAACCTCCCAACCTCAAAAGTGCTGTGAACAGCGGCACATACTTGCCAAGGAACTTCTGGTTCTCACATTTCAATCAGTGATCCCTGCCCAAAGTTCTACCTATGGGAACACAGGTTCAGGGGTTTTTTTCTTTTCTTTTTTTCTTTTTATAACAAAGATATAATCATTATATGTTACATAAAAACTTAGGGAGTATAGAATATTATTTTATACACTTCTTATTTTTAGGGTTTGGCTATCAAGAGATATTAAAGCAAACCTTGGTACACACTAAAGATTTTAAAAGACATAAATATTAAAATATCAAGACTTCTAAAATTCGACACATTTGATGTGTCTACTGTTTATTACATCCCATTAACTTGTGTCTTATCATAGCTAATTTCCATTGAACTGTGTGTTATAAACTCAGGTAATCTCCTTATGTAAAATGCTCAAAAAAGTAAAATTCATGATCATCAATGTCTAACTTCATATCAGATACTCTGCATGAAACTATTCTATATGTTGTTAGTAGTTCCCCAGATGAAAACTAATAGTGAAGGAAAAGAAAGAAGAGAATGACAAATAATTTTTGTCATTGATTTTGAATAGCAGGGGATTATCATGGAAATGCTTTTTTTTTTTTTAAAGTTCTGTCTCAAAATGCCTGCTTATTCTTTACAGAGTGTTAATTTCTAGCATAGTTAAAACAATGGATTCTGAAGTTAGACTGCTTTTCAAACATCAGGTCTATTACTGTGATAATGGAGCTGTGTAAATTTATAAATAGACTTGACCTTTCTAAAGCTTGGTATCCTCATCTGCAAAATAGGAATAAAATAGTATCTACATTACAGGGCTGTTTCAAGAATTGAGAGTTGAGGAAATCAAGAATTGAGAGTTGAGGAAATCAAGGGGAAACAAGTATTTCCTTTTGTTATTATATCCAGTGAACCAGTTTGGATTCAGTCAAAATCTGGACTGTTTTACTGGTAACAGATAAACAGTTTAGTGGCAAAAGACTAATACAAAGAAACGAGAATATTCAAGTCAAATGACCATTTGCCTCTGAACTATCTATGTAATTGAAAAAAAAAAGTCACCTTAGTCTAATTTCTTTGAAAAATCGCCTCAATTCGCCACCTCACTTGGCATCTATAGACAAGATTTTAATGTCCACTATCCAATGAAAGTCTTTGTATTTCAAATAAAAGTAATAGCTGCCGTCAAGTATGTTAATGTCTATAATCATTGTAATTTTTGTAAATTATAACTGTCAGTGGTCAAAAACCTACCCAATGAAAACATAAGGTAACAATTTAGCCTTTGTGTTACTATTCTCAGGAAAGAAGAGCCACTTGTAGGAAACTTAAGTAGGAAGGCAAATTTATAACATTTATTCTAAAAATAGGGTTTTTCCCTCCTATCCAAATGGGATTATTTCTAAGGCAATATTTGCTGGCAAAAATCTGCATCAAAAATTTTACCACTGCTTTCACCAATTTCCATGATAGAGTGAAGATCCATATGCTACTTTAGCTTCTGTAGACAACATTTAAAGAATAAATATCTTTCAAAATATGTTGAAAATATCTAGAATGCCATAAAACCATTTTAATATACAGATTTCAACTGTGTTGATGCCACATATGAATAAAATTCACTGGACTCAGTATGGTGTAGTCTATAAACATTACAATTTTCTTCATTACACATGATTCTGGAGGGCTACAGCTTTACATTATAAATTTATGTATATTCAATTACATTTTTTGCCCTGATGATTAAAAATTCTTTTAGTCTAGACTAACATAGCATATTAAATTTTCATCAGATATTTCCTCTGTTAAAAGGTAGTACCAGATTTAAATATTTGCAATTATTAGGCATGAAGAGATCTAATTAATATTAGCTGTGGATTGTGCATTTCATATTTTTATTTTGTAGAACTTTGTCATTTTAATGACACCAACTGATCAACTAATGCATAACCTAATTAGAATAGATATTGGCACATTCTGTTAAGATGCCAGTAGTCTGCAGAAAAAAGTAGGAGCTAAAGCTGATTCAGTATTTTATTACATTTAAACATAATACAAATTCACTTGAGTTTAAAAAAATTTTTGGAAGAATAATAATTCTCAGTATGTCCACGAATGCACCTTTGAAGGATGCTTGTTTTTGGTAATTATAGGCTGCTTGGATGTTTAAATAAGTCGTAGACTTTAAGTCTAAAGGTAACCCTGCAGTGTTCCTGCTATATATTCTAGCTGTCCTCAAAATAATTACAGAGTGGAGCTTGACTGTCATTCATGGGTATCTATTCCATTGTGTGAGGAAAAATATAAAATGGCGGCCCACACATTAGCACATCACCCATGGCTAGAGCAATGACAAGACAGATTAGGATGTATATTAAATCTCACACATGACTGCCTTTCTGTATCAAGGTAAAAAAATTCTTGCTCTCACATACATTAGGGACCAGTGATGGTCTGACATCTACATTAATATTGACAGCATATCAACATTTTTTTTACATTTACTGAGTCAATAACTAGTCTAAACCTTGTAAAACTTAGATAAGCAATGAAAAAAAATTTAGCAGGCAGCCTAACTTTGTCACATCTAAAAGAAAAAAACCTTAACTCCCAAACAGCACTGGGCTTTTATGAATTATCAATTCTACAAGATGTATCAACTGGCATACACAGCTGTGACTTGGCAATCTAATCTCATTTGTCAAACAGGAAGTTTGGTAAAGAGCAGCTCTAGAAAAAGAAACTCCTGCACAGACAATAACATAAATATTATATGCATAGGAGACTAATTATTTTAAAAAGCTGGATTATCATCATTATATTACTTCATCTTCTATACATTATTTTCACAGACAAGAACAAATTTCTACATAGTAATTCTGCTTCAAAATACCACAGATGAGAAACATATATAAAGCTTACAAAATGGGCAATACTCAATTTTTAATCTGTTTGTGATTTTTTAATGTATTTATTGGTATTTATGATGTTGACAAGTGAAAGTCCCATCTAAACTGGGTTAGAGAAGAAAAGTCATTATTTACTTTGCTTTAAAATATCACAAAACTAAATAAAAATCCATCTTTATTTCAAGGTAATATCTTGGTTTCATTAATAATTAAATGTTGCTTTCCAAGGATGGCTATCTTACCCTTTAAAATATGTTAGCTTTACCATTATTCTCAAATATACCATAAAGTTCTTAAGGTGCACACATATTTTATATACATTATGCAAGAATGCTGCGAACTGAAACATTCATTTTTCCTACCTTCACAGTATCACTGAATAGGGAGAGATATAAACAAATCAATATATACTTTTTTTTAAAAAAAGAAAACAACATTGGAGTCTATTATTCTTCTAAAGTGTATGTAGATGGTTAGCATTTCAGTTTTAATAATTGAGCTATGGTTGGAAGCATCCTGGAGGACCAATATTCAGGAAAAACAAAATCAGAAAGCAACCGAGCAAAGTTCTTTTTATTTTAAATGCATCATGCAACAACACGTCAAGTGCTGTTCATCTCCAAAGTCAGAGGAGCTTTCATTAAAACATGCCTTTGATAAAAGACTACCTTTCTCCCTTTTCCAGCACTCTGTGGAAGATGATTCAGGTTAAAGTGATGTTCTTAGTAATAATTATCTCTATAAGATTCATGCTATCATTTATGTAAGTCCTTGAAAATGATGCTATTTCGTGAGGCCATGACAAAATTGCATCCATGATTATAAGCCCTTCCATCAGGTAACCCTACTGGTAAACAATGGCAGGAATAAGAGGCCTTTCTATGCTCTTCTACTAATGCTGTGTTAGTCTCTTCTAGCAAGACATATGTAAAAGAAAAGATGCAGGGAAATGCCTGGCAGAGAAGAATAACTTGCACTTTAGTGCTTGAAATGTTTATAGCATGAGAGCTGATTAATTAATATCAATAGAGTCCCTTAAAAAGTTAAAGAATTGTTTTAACAAGCAATGAAACTATCACGATTATGAGAGAGGCATACTCTGTCCTTCACCAGGGGTTGTTTTTACACTCAACACAGTGATGTGAAACTAACTATTCTCATAAACAGATGGTCTTTAGGATAATGGCTTTTACTTTTTAATTTCCTTTTTGGCAGTACATCATGCCAAATGTCAGCAATGTCAATAGTCTTCATTAGAAGTTGTCTGATATTATTGGGATATTTTGTACAGATATCCAGTTGTTTCCCAATATTATAAATGGAAGGCAGAGAAGTTTAAGAAGGTACAGAAAGATAAAAATGTAATATACTAAACTAAGAAAAAAATGAATCCATATCAAATTCCAAGATTAAAAATTTAAGGCTCAAAGTATTCACTATTTCTTTCCATCTCCACGGCATTACTATCTTTGAATAAGAATGTAATCTTTCAATAGGCTCACAGAAAACATCTTTTGTTCTTAAACCTTATTCTTAACAAGGGGTAAGTGATGCCCCATTTATA